>JBBPBX010009474.1:46076-59992 GCA_038048925.1 Garcialebias charrua | reverse complement strand
TGGGTATATAAATGAATATAAATATATATGTATGTATATTGTATATATATTTGTAGGTATGGGTATGTGTATTTATAGAAATATTTGCAAGGTCATGAATATTATCAGTCTTTATGCTTGTATGTTTCGTTGTTGTGTTCTGTCATGTGCTTTGCAGGATTGTGGACGGAGGTTTGGTGTGTTTGCCTTGTGCTCTTTCTGTGGACAATTGTTGTTTTGTTGTTTTGTTTTGTTGTCTCACTTTCTCTTTTCTTTCTTTCTCTCTATAAAAAAAAATAAAAAAAAAAATACATATTGGAGTGAGAGGATGGCTATAAGGTGTGAAGGGAGGCCATCTATAAATGGAAAAAAAAAAAAAAAAAAATGTGGTAATGAAAAAAAATTGCACACAAGTGCATAATGATGCCAACATTACGCAAAGGGGGGGGGGGTGGAGGATGTGGACCACTCAAAGGCGGTTGAGCAGCCAGGCCGCAGAAAGGCACTGCAGAGTTCAGATAAAAAACACTCAGTTCATATACAGTAGTTCCCTCTGTAGAGATCTGTGCACACTCGGGGGGCATAGGCAAATCCAGAGTCCTGAAATGATGACAGAATGTTTATTCAGCTGGGCTCCTCTGAAAAGTCAGTGGAATTCCTCAGTAGAAGGTTTGGGAGGGTTAGAGCATCAGGTTTACAAAACTTCTCAGGCGTGTTTTTTTATTCTCTGGTCGCAAGCGGCTGCTAATGATTTTCGTCTCCCACTTTTTCCTCTCCCAGCTCAGCTCTCTGTCTTGTCTGCAGCTCCTCGGCACTCATCTCTCCAACGTGAATTGAGATTATGGATTATGGATTTGGTATCATGGACGATCAACTCTATTGACAAGATTTTTTCTACAAAGCGACAAGCTCCGGTGGAGCCAGCTTGCCCATCACAGACACACTCTGGCAGTTACGTCATGGATTCCTGGGGTGAGTGGAAGTTGATGTGTCTTTCAGTCCTGTCTGTGGAAGATATTGAAGATGTTTACATAATTGGATTTATGATGGTAGGCGCTTTGCTGTTTGTCATCTGCTGAGCCCTGTTCTATCGGAAACTGAGGAAGATTTCAGCTGCAATTACGGCCATGTCTAAGCTTCCGAGTCAGAGTGAAAGTTTGAACCGTGCCGTGACCTTACTAAATCAGCTGCTTTATGAGCTTAACCATAAGGTGGAGGCGATTTCTGAGAATCACAGGCCACCCGCGGCTTCTGGGACTCATCAGAGTGGGGGGTTCAATCTGGAGGAGGATTCATAGCATAGATCTAGTGGAACGGATTTCCACAATTAGACCATTTTGGATTTGGATCCGCCAGATGGACATTCAAGGTTGCAGGAAAAAGACAACTGACTGCCTGAAGAAAATCACCAATCAAGCTTATTTGATTCTGTTTTCCGAACAGCCTTGGAAATGGGCTGACTATCAAATTTCTCCTGGGTCATGAGCAACCGAGGACAACAACTGCATCTATTGCACACACACATACCCCTCCCCCGTCCCAGATAACTTTCTGTGAGCACTTATCAGAACTGCTGGCTGAAAACATCACAGAACTGTGGCTGATCTGAAAAAAGGCTTATGGACTAATCTCACCGCCTGGACATCAAATGCATATGTAAATTGTCTTAACTGTGCTTGCTGGTAGAGTTTTTTGATGTCTCAAATCGTGTCCTAATAGACAAGATGTGAAGGATACCACTATCTCCTCATGGTTGTTCTCCCTTTTTCATATCTAAGATTGTCATTCTGATAAGGTTGAGATGGCAGAACTGATAATCAGCTGCAGCTTCGTACACTTAGTCCATCTTTCGGATGACTGTGCATACATGTTCCCGTTGTACCTTGGTGCAATGTCAATAAAGATATTCTGATTCTGATAAGACAGCCTGTCAAGGCCAGTCGGGGAGCCGAATGTCAGATAAACACAATTGTTTTGGGAACAGGCAGAACTTTAATGACATCTACCTTCAGTCTGTGTCGGTCCACTCACTTCCGAAATATCCAAATTAAAATGACCATACCAATGGAACGTGCCTGAAAAAATCCCTGAGATCTAATCCATTCAGCTTAAAGTCTGGGTTTTCGAGACATGAACCAAGCCATCATGTAAGGCAGGCAGCCTGACCAGGACCAGATTTGCTCCCGACATCTTCCTTTTGTGTTGATAGACCAGGAACCAGCCGAATCCAAAAAGAAGGAACCAGTTATCATACATCCAATTAAACATGCATCCTTAAGGTCCACAGATGAGAGCAGAGATAGATATGCCATCAAGTATTCCAAGTCGATGAGGTATCCAGCTGTGTGCATGCCAACAGGGCAAATCGGCTCGCCTACAGCTGTCTTCTCTTTGAAGAAATGTTATCAGTTGTGTTGAGGGACCAACTGACCAAATTGAAGTCAATATTTATGATTTGGAAGATTTTGTAGAAGAGAGGCTCTAAGACAGTTTCATAGACAAGACAAAGCAATAGCAAAGCAGAGACTGAGAGGAGATGTCCGCCCTTGAGAAGAACAAGTGTATTTACTGCTCTAACCACTCAGCTACAGCTGCCCACTAAATGTTTACAGTCTCAAAATACCAGCAGTGTATTGATGTAATTATTTTCAGTGTGGCTAAAACTAATCTTGTCAGATCAGTCAATATATATATATATTTTTTTTTTTTTTGTAAAAGGAATAAAAACATTTCTCTACAATCCTCACCAACAGAGCACAGGCAGTGCTCTGTTGGTGCACAGCGCCACAAAAAAATCTGTGATCTGTGATCTGATGGCGCTCTGTGTTGCAGAGAATCGGCAATCACCTCTCTTCCACACTAGTCCTCAGCACCGGTACACCTCAGGGCTGTGTCCTCAGTCCACTCTTGTACTCTTTTTTTTTTTTTTTACACATGACTGTACCACCAAGCACAGCTCAAACATCGTCTTCAGGTACGCTGGTGACACCACCATCTTGGGTCTCATAACCAACAATGACGAGAGTGCCTGCAGGGATGAGGTGAAATCCCTGACCAGCTGGTGTCAGGAAAATAACCTCAAATATCAGCAAAATGAAGGAGACAATTGTGGACTTCAGGAAGCAGCGAGGAAACAGCACTCCACCATCAACATAACGCTAAGGTGGAGCAAGTCAGTAGCTTCAAATTCCTCGGTGTTCACATTACTGATGATCTGTCCTGGACTTTACATAGAGACACTGTGGTCAAGAAAGCCTGACAAAGACTCTTCTGCCTAAGAAGATTAAAAAAGTTTGGTACAAACACCAGCATCCTCACAAACTTTCATATTTCAATCCTGTGTATGTCCTGTACATATTGCAGTTCTGACAATAAAGTTGACTTTGACTTTGACTTTGAGGTGCACCACTGAGAGCCTGACAGGCTGCATCACAGGGTGGCATGGGAACTGCACCAGTCAGAAAGCACTACAGAGGGTGGTGAAACGGCAAAGGACATCACAGGTAGCAGTCTCCACATCAACCAGGACATCTACCACAGCCGATGTCTGCGTAAAGCATGAAGCCTTATTAAGGACCACACCCACCCAGCACAAGGACTCTTACGTCTACTACCCTCAGGCAGACGATACAGGAGTCTGCCATTGTGCATGAAAAGACTCAGAGCCAATTATCCACAAGCTATCAGATTACAGAACTCTTGATAATAACACTGAACAACTGGCAATAGCATTGCACCAAGCCACATCCGTGACACCTAATACATATTAGCTAATATATTTATTGCACCTGCACTATGTGGCTATATCATCTATGTCACTATCCTAGATCATAATTCTGTTAATCTCAATGTCCCTCTTTATCTGTGCAATCAGCTGTCACACAACTTGTACAGTTTATGTTAGTTATGTCCCATATGTGCATTTTAGCTTACATTACTACCTTGAAATACTTATTCATACAAATGCATACTACTTGCACTGTTATATTCTAACACGTTGTTGTTTACTATTTTTACTTTTGGACCTTGTAAATATAATATTTTTTTCCCACATTTTGGTACTTTATTTTGTACCCCAATTGCATGCTTTAGTATTTCTTCTAAGTTACTTCTTTGTTTTTAGCGAGTCAAATCAGTTCTTCTCATCCTGAGCATTTTATTGTACTGTTGACCTTGTGTTAACCTGCATATGACAAATGAACATAACTTGAACTTGAGCACTCACATCACATCAAGCTTAAATGCATAAAAACTTTTGTTTCAGTTCTAAAGTTGTGAATCAGATGTCCCATCTGCTCTCAGTGAACCTAAGTTTCAACTACTAAGTGTGACTCAAAGGAATAATTCTGTACAAAGGATTTCTGACATCCGTTCTTTGCCTTATAGCATATTTATATTTCAGTTGATAAAAATGGTTCTAAAGTATTTAAATATCTTGGATTGGGTTTGTTTTTGATTTTTGACAATAATGTCTTCATCTTTAGAGTCCAGGAAGATGTTTAAATGTGAATGAGTTTGCACTAATACCCAGCCTGGATGGTGGAGCACCTACAGTATATTGATTTGAAAGCTTCCAGGCTCTATGGTTGCTCTGCTGTAAAATCACTGCTGAAGCCTTTCGGGGGATATAAACCATCCATGTGTCTTCAACAGCAGCAACAACAACAGCGCTATTGTCAACTTTGTGATGCCAATGGCACCACTCTTGTAGGTATTTGTTGACAGCATCTGGTGTTGCCATGACAATTTTGTCAAAAAGCATGATTATTTGCATGCCTGTTTACTCACAAGACGTTGAGTGTTGATTTATTTAGCAAATTACCTCAGCCATGTGTACTTATCTGTGTCTGACAAACAAAAATAGAGAGTCCCCGGTGTGAAATGCATTTGCATCCTTGAAACCTTGACATATACACCCATGTTTTTTTTTTTTGTTTTTTTTCCCCCAGAGCTCTCCACTGCTCTCATCTCTCTGATCCCTATTGTTGGTGTCAGGCTTGGGACTTCTATTCACAGACTTTTCTCCAGAGGCGAAGGGGCTCTCTGGGCAAGAGACAGACCACAACAATAAACACGACAGAGTGCACCAGGTCTCCACAGAGTAAATCATGGTGGGAAAACCACAAACACTCTATTAGCTAAAGGGTAAAGCAATACTGTATTTGTTTGTTAAACAATATTTCGGTTCTTATGGTCAAATATATATAGACTAATACAAAGAGACCACAAATATCCACCAACTGTGTCCACAAATGAACAAACATATGACTCCCACCTTTCTTATCAGCATTCCTGCAGCGTCCTGGGACAGATCATTCCCTGAGGAGACTCAGTGGAGAAGTGCAACATAGGACTTGTCCTTTTGTGTGTTCTTGTGGGAGAAGTTCTGTTGTAACAGAAGAATTATTGAATTATTTTTGTCCCCTAAAACAAGAATAAAAGTAGAAAAACTTCCATGTCTGTGGATATGTTTAGTCATCCAGGATGAGGTATCTACTTTAAGTGAAGAGGCCTTTGGATGAGAGATGAAACACTCTCAAGTAGGTGGAATGGTTCAAGCTTTTAGAGCTACTGTACTTCCATACAGCAAACATGAAGAGGTAAGAGGCTGTGAAAACAACATCTGAGAGAAGAAAATCAACTTGACTGTCGCTTATTGTTTCATTCAACCTTCATTTATGCAGGTTGAGTCACGAGGACTCATTTACAAAAGAGACCTGTTTTAAACAAAAACCACAGATGAGGTACAGACAACAAGAAACGATCATATAAAAGCATATAGAATGAAAAGTAAATAAAATAAGTGATATAAAATAAATAAAAACAGCTATATCATAAAATGGTGTAAAATATTAAATATCTGAACATTTTTGCATAGAACTTAAAGGTTGTTTAAAATCCCTGAGGGAGGTCAGAGTTGAGAACTTCAGGTCTTTTAGCAATGTATTCCAGGAAATAGGAGCAGAGTTAGAGAAGTCCCTTTAGCTAAATTTGGACCACACTGAGGGGAGGCTGCAGGTAATGATGTCTTGAGAGTGCACACTGTAACTGCACTGACAGTGACTTGTAGGAGGAGATATATGAAGGCAACAGACCAATAAGTGATTTAAAGATGAAAATGTACCAGTGAGAGAGTCTGCATGAAGTTAATGATGACCAGTTAACCAGTGAATGCAGGGTGCAGTGATGGGTGCGGTAGTTACAGTCAGTTATGAATCTTAGTGCACCATGATAGACAACATCCAAAATCTGCAGAGTGCTTGTAGAAGTCTTCATGTAAATAATATCACTGTCGTCAATAGATGGAAGGAAAGAGCAATTACAAAGTGTTTCCTAACGTTCAGAGTTAGACTGGATCTATTTCAGTTAACAGTTTTAATTTCAATTTACACCAATTTTTCGACATGAGTCTTAAAAGAGAGATGTCTATCATCCATCCATCCATCCATCCATCCATCTTCTTCCGCTTATCCGGGGTCGGGTCGCGGGGGTAGCAGCCTAAGTAGGGAGGCCCAGACTTCCCTCTCCCCAGCCACTTGGAGCAGCTCCTCCGGGGGAATCCCAAGGCGTTCCCAGGCCAGCCGAGAAACATAGTCCCTCCAGCGCGTCCTGGGTCTTCCTCTGGGTCTCCTCCCGGTGGGACGTGCCCGGAACACCTCACCAGGGAGGCGTCCAGGAGGCATCCTAACCAGATGCCCGAGCCACCTCAACTGGCTCCTCTCGATGTGGAGAAGCAGCGGCTCTACTCCGAGTCCCTCCCGGATGACTGAGCTTCTCACCCTATCTCTAAGGGAGAGTCCAGCCACCCTGCGGAGAAAACTCATTTCAGCCGCTTGTATCCGAGATCTCGTTCTTTCGGTCACAACCCAAAGCTCATGACCATAGATGAGGGTGGGAACGTAGATCGATCGGTAAATTGAGAGCTTTGCCTTTTGACTCAGCTCTCTCTTCACCACGACAGACCGGTACAGCGCCCGCTTCACTGCGGACGCTGCACCTATCCGCCTATCGATCTCACGCTCCAGTTTTCCCTCATTCGTGAACAAGACCCGAGATACTTAAACTCCTCCACTTGGGGCAGGACCTCCTCCCCGACCCGGAGAGGGCATGCTACCCTTTTCCGGCTCAAGACCATGGCCTCGGATTTGGAGGAACTGATCCTCATCCCGGCCGCATCACACTCGGCTGCAAACCGCTCCAGTGAAAGTTGTAAATCACGAACTGATGAAGCCAGTAGGACCACATCATCTGCAAAAAACAGAGAAGCGATTCTAAGGTCACCAAAACGGATCCTCTCAACACCTTGGCTGCGCCTAGAAATTCTGTCCATAAAAGTTATGAACAGAATCGGTGACAAAGGGCAACCTTGGCGGAGTCCAACTCTCACCGGAAACGAGCCTGACTTACTGCCGGCAATGCGGACCAAGCTCTGACACCGGTCGTACAGGGACCTAACAGCCCTTATCAAAGGGCCTGGTACCCCATACTCCCGGAGTACCCCCCACAGAACCCCCCGAGGGACGCGGTCGAATGCCTTCTCCAAGTCCACAAAGCACATGTAAACTGGTTGGGCAAACTCCCACGCACCCTCCAGGACCCTGCTGAGGGTGTAGAGCTGGTCCAGTGTTCCACGACCAGGACGAAAACCACACTGCTCCTCCTGAATCCGAGGTTCGACTATCCGACGGACCCTCCTCTCCAGAACCCCTGAATAGACCTTACCAGGGAGGCTTAAGAGTGTGATCCCCCTATAGTTGGAACACACCCTACGGTCCCCCTTTTTAAATAGGGGAACCACCACCCCAGTCTGCCAATCCAAGGGAACTGCCCCCGATGTCCACGCGATATTGCAGAGTCGCGTAAGCCAACACAACCCTACAACATCCAGAGCCCTAAGGAACTCCGGGCGAATCTCATCCACCCCCGGAGCCTTGCCACCGCGGAGCTTTTTAACCACCTCGGCGACCTCAGCACCAGAGATCGGAGAACCCGACCCAAAGTCCCCAGGCTCTGCTTCCTCAGTGGAAGACGTGCCAGTAGGATTGAGGAGGTCTTCGAAGTATTCCGCCCACCGACTCACAACATCCCGAGTTGAGGTCAGCAGCACGCCACCTCCACCATAAATGGTGTTGGTCTCGTACCTCTTTCCCCCCCTGAGACGCCGGATGGTGGACCAGAATCGCCTCGAAGCCGTACGGAAGTCATTCTCCATGGCCTCTCCGAACTCCTCCCACGCCCGAGTTTTTGCCTCAGCAACCACCCGAGCCGCATGCCGCTTGGACTGCCGGTACCTATCAGCTGCTTCCGGGGTCCCACAAGCCAAAAAGGCCCAATAGGACTCCTTCTTCAGCCTGACAGCATCCCTCACTGCCGGTGTCCACCACCGGGTTCGAGGGTTGCCACCACGACAGGCACCAACAACCTTGCGGCCACAGCTCCGATAAGCTGCCTCGACAATAGAGGCGCGGAACACGGCCCACTCGGACTCCATGTCCCCCGCCTCCCTTGGAACGTGTTCAAAGCTCTCCCGGAGGTGGGAGTTAAAGCTCCGTCTTACGGGAGACTCTGCCAGACGTTCCCAGCAGACCCTCACAATACGTTTGGGTCTGCCAGGTCTGACCGGCATCCTCCCCCACCATCGGAGCCAACTCACCACCAGGTAGTGGTCAGTTGACAGCTCCGCCCCTCTCCTCACCCGAGTGTCCAAGACATGCGGCCGCAGATCAGATGAGACGACAACAAAGTCGATCATCGAACTGCGACCTAGGGTGTCCTGGTGCCAAGAGCACATATGGACACCCTTATGCTTAAACATGGTGTTCGTTATGGACAATCCATGACGAGCACAGAAGTCCAATAACAGAACACCACTCTGGTTCAGATCAGGGGGGCCGTTCCTCCCAACCACACCCCTCCAGGTCTCACTGTCATTGCCCACGTGAGCGTTGAAGTCCCCCAGTAGAACAAGGGAGTCCCCAGGAGGCGCACTCTCCAATACCCCCTCCAAGGACTCCAAAAAGGGTGGGTAGTCTGAGCTGCCGTTTGGTGCATAGGCACAAACAACAGTCAGAGCCCGTCCCCCCACACGTAGGCGAAGGGAGGCTACCCTCTCGTTCACCGGGGTGAACCCCAACGTACAGGCACCAAGATGGGGGGCAACCAGTATGCCCACTCCTGCTCGGCGCCTCTCACCAGGGGCAACTCCAGAGTGGAAGAGTGTCCAACCCCTCTCAAGGAAACTGGTTCCAGAGCCAGAGCCATGCGTTGAGGTGAGTCCGACTATTTCTAGTCGGAACCTCTCAACCTCACACACTAGCTCAGGCTCCTTCCCCACCAGAGAGGTGACATTCCATGTCCCAATGGCCAGCTTCTGTAGCCGAGGATCAGACCGCCAGGGTCCCCGCCCTCGGCCACCACCCATCTCACATTGCACCCGACCCCTTTGGCCCCTCCCACAGGTGGTGAGCCCATGGGAAGGTCTATCAACCAAAATTAATTAAACCTTTATTTAGGCAGGTTAATCCCATTGAGCCTCGAGGACTCATTTACAAGCGAGACCTGGTTTCAAAATACACAAGTATTTGTAAGAGTCAACAAACTCAATAGGAACACCATTTGTAAATAAGTTAGGAGGAAGGACTGGGACTGACTTCATGTTTGAGAACAACATCCCTATGGTTTTATCAGCATTTAGCACTACAGTACAGCAGTTTGATACAGAACAAGTCTGACTAGATGATGTCAAAAGCAGACTGCAAAAGCTGGAAAACCTTAGCAATTGTTTTAGCTCGACAATAAACAATTGTGTCATCGGCAAAGAAATGTAAGGATGCATCAGGGATGATCTGACCTACAATACTTATGTAGACTGTGAAGAGGGTGGGTTAAGTGGGTCCTACTTAACCCTCCTGTTATGTTCGTTTCTGAGGTACAGCAATAATGTTCGTGGGTCAATTTGACCCGGGGAGTGTTTAATCATGTAATAGTGTCAGAAACCCAAAAAATCCTCCAAAACCTTTTTGTATCTGATTATTAACTCCAATACTAACCATGTCAGTCAATATTTGTGCAATGATGTTTTTTTTATTTCTCATAAATAAAGGATAATGACGACTAACTCATTTGGACATAAACAATGTGATTTACATTTTTTATGTTTGCTGAAAAAACCTACACACAAAAAAACAATAATTATCCTTGAAATTGATTTTTGTAAAAAAAATTATGTTACATTTTATTTTATTTTTTTCAAAGGGTGATCTTTATAATTGAACTTGAAACACATTTACTGTTCTGGGTCAAATTGACCCGCTCATTAAAATCAAGACAAATGAGTCATGAAGATTTGTGTGGGTGGAGTTTTCCCACGGGAACAGAAAAGGTTCCCGTCAAAAGTTGTATAAACACCTGCTTTCTCACAGTTTCCTTGTGAAGTAAAGAGAATAGTGAGAAAGTGGGTTTATGTGCATGCATGTGTGCATGTGTGTGTGTATGTGTGTGTGTGGTGTGTGTGTGTGTGTGTGTGCGTGTGTGTGCGTGCGTGTGTGTGTGTGTGTGTGCGTGTGTGTGTGTGTGTGTGTGTGTGTGTGCGTGTGTGTGTGTGCGTGTGTGTGTGTGTGCGTGCGTGTGTGTGTGCGTGCGTGTGTGCGTGTGTGCGTGCGTGCGTGCGTGTGTGTGTGTGTGCGCGTGTGTGTGTGTGTGTGTAGTGAAATATGTCTCATAGTTTCAAGGAAACAAATAGAATTGGAAATGTTTTTCCCCTTTTTACCATTCATTTTGACTGCCGGGTCAAATTGACCCGAACAGTATCGATGTAACAAGTAGACGCAGAGAGTGGTACAAATGTGTAAAGTGAATCATTTTCAATTTATATGTTGATTGGAACTATTAAGACAAATAGAAAAAGTTTCATGCAGAAAAAATATTTTTAACTATTTAAAAAAAAAATGTAAACTTTAAAACGGGTCAATTTGACCCGTAACATAACAGGAGGGTTAAAAACCAATAGCTGAAAAGAAAGCATAGATTTGTGACCAGATTAGATGAACTCCTGAATCAGAATCAGCTTTATTGTCATTGCACCGAAGCACAATGAAATTACATTTCAGTACAGTCTGTCCGAGAGAAGCATAAACAGACATGGGGAGACGGAGGTGACTGAGGCCACTGGCCTCGAGAGGCGCAGCCCTTTTTTCAGATAAGGAAAAATTTAACGACAGGGAAGGTGTAAAAAAAAAAATCAAATCTTGCACTCTGTCCACAGTATGATAGTTGCAAAAAAAAAAAAACTGTTAGGAGTTTAAAACCTGTTAGTTTCATGCTCAGAGATAGTGATCATTAAAGTTTGCAAAGTAAAAAGTGTTGCTACAGAATAGATTGAGGCTAAAATCTGAAATCTGAGCATATAAATCAATTTTGACAGATCTGCCTAATTCCTTGATAGTGACTTGGTTCTAGTTTTACTTTCCCTCTTTGTTTTAAATGACACTATTTTGTTTCTATTAACCTTCATTTAACCAAGCAAATCCCACCAAGATCACACATCTTGTTTGCAAGAAAACCCAAACCAGGGACTGAACCCAGTGAAACAGTGAACATAGCTAACCACTAAACCGTCACTGAACATTAAAATCCTTAACTCAGGGTGTCTTAAAGAGTGCATGACATGGCATGAATTAAACACCGTTTGTCTACCTTTTAGTAAATCAACATTTAAATTTTAAAATAAATAACTTCTAATAGATATGTCATTGTTTGCTTTAAAGGTTCAGTATGCAGTTTCTGTAGAACTGCAGCACTTAGAAATATTTTCAACAGGCAAAGCATTCTGATCCCTCCCCCTCAGAGCCATATGTGGCTCTGCCCCCTTGTGGTCTGTTGAATTTCAAATTCAAGCTCTGTTTTTATTGGCTGATTCAAATTCAAGCTCTGTTTTTATTGGCTGGTTACAAACTCTGTTTTTATTGGCTGGAAAATGGCGGGTCACCTTTTCTTTTTAGAAATGCTTATTTACCACCTGGAGAAGCAAGGGGACAATATTTTTTTTATTTTTTTTTCAGAGATTACCTGGCTAACATCAGTCTGTCAGGAGGTAGTGACAGAGTGAAGAAATATGTTCATAAAAAAAGCTACATACTGAAGCTTTAACAAAAACAAAACGTTGTGGTTCCTCTTTTCTCGTCATCTTACATGCATTTTACAAACAGAAAGCCTGTAGACCTTTGCTTGAGAAACATGTCTTTAACTGACGACCCTGGCACTACTGACATTAACGGTAAAGTGGTGATCAAACACATAATTTGTCAAAGAAGCCTCTATATTAGCTCCAGTTTAGTAGAAAAGTTTGTATTTCACTGTTCTTCTTGTTCTTCTCTAATCCCCAAACACAAAATCATATGATGGAGCTTTAGGGGCACGCAAAACAAAACAAAAAAAGCCATAAAATTACGAGAATAAAGTTAAATAAAGTCTTAATATTATGAGAATAAAGTCGTACAAGACTCTTTTTTTTAGCAGCTCTCGTTTTTTTTTTTTCATGAGATGGATCCATGACGCAACCTGTCAATCAATCCAGTAGGCATGTCAGCAAATGACCAATCCAAAGCTAAATGCTCCTTACCTGCAGAGCTGTGCTGCAGCCCATCAGAGCATACCACCTTACAGTAAGCAGGTTCAAAATCCTCATACTGAAAACAATCTGATGCTGATGTGCTAACAGATTAACTATCTCCTTATCTGTAAAACCAATACCAACGTATAAATTAACAAGATGCTCAACATTCTTCATTTTACCAGTTAACATGCAATAAACCCTGCTTTATCATCTCAGAGTTAGGCTAATATTACGACCCACTTAGCTTCAGATTGGTCATTTGCTGACATGCCTACTGGATTGATTGACAGGTCACATTGGGCCTCATTCACAAAAATGTTCGTATTTTTATCCTAAATTTCTCCTACTTTTGTTCGTACGAAGCGTTCGTTTGAACATGCCACGTCAGATTCAACAAACCCTTCTATCCTCATGAGAAGTGTGTAAACGAGCTGCGTAAATTTAATGAATCCCACCTGTTCTATCCACCTGCGCGTGCTCGCGGAGAGGTCATTTACATTATTATTGGGCAGCACGGTGGCACAACTGGTAGAGCTGCTGCCTCTCAGCGAGAAGGTTGCCGGTTCAAATCCCGGTCCGGGGCCTTTCTGGGTGGAGTTTGCATGTTCTCCCCGTGCATGCGTGGGTTTCCTCCGGGTACTCCGGTTTCCTCCCACAGACCAAAAAACATGCTTGTTAGGCTGATTGGTGACTCTAAATTGACCCTAGGTGTGAGAGTGGATGGTTGTTTGGTGTGAGTGAGACAGGTCCCTCTTGTAAATGAGTCCCCGTGACTCAACGAGGCTAGCCTGTATAAATAAAGGTTGAATGAATTCCCACCCCTCAAAACACCATATAAGGCCACGTTTCCTGCCTTTTGACAGCAGGAAGTGTCCATTCATTCAAAATCGAGAAGTAAAAAGAAGAACTTCACGCGTTCGGAGATTGAAGGTCGCGCTGTGGCGCACCGCTACCGCCCCCCCCCCGCAAGTGTCGGATGTGTTTTTGAACAAAAGCATTTTAAAATGTCTCGGAACTACAGTTCTTCATATTAATATTAGTGCATGTTGTGTCTCCCGTGGGTCGTACAGTATCAGAAATCAAGAATAAATGGTTTGATCTGAAAATGGCTTCAAGAAAACCTCTCGCCGCAGCACGCTAGACAGGAGGTGGTCAAGAAAGTCTGCGCTACCGAGATGGATGGAAAATTAAATGCCATGCGCACCTTGCGCAAGACGCGTGCCAACAGCATGCGTGTTCAAGCTGTGATAAAGCCGAGGACCCACTCGTGCGGCGCGCACGGACCATCCCCGGGGCACGGGGGACGCACGGTGGTCGGCGTGGG
>JBBPBX010009474.1:11066-30297 GCA_038048925.1 Garcialebias charrua | reverse complement strand
ATATATATATATATATATATATTATATATATATATATATATATATATATACTGTAGTATGTATTATTACAGTATCTGAATATGTATACATAATGTGTGTGTGCATCTTTGGTTGTATCTTGCTAAACATATATTAAAGTACAGTATTGTATTCCACCAAAATTATTTAAATATGCTAAACTATACGTTCCTATACATGCAGTTTTAATAGCTGTATGCCTAAAATTTAAATATGTGACAATAGCATTACTATTCAGCGTGTTATGATTGATTAAATGCGCTGATACTTTATTGTGCCAGCCAAATATATAAGGCTGAGTGGAGCGGTAGACAGCGCCAAGATGGCCGCCCTAAATCTCGTCAGCTCCAATAGGCGAGAGCGGGCCATGCGGTATCTAGTGTTCTATATATGATATCTATGGTTGGCTCCCTCAGCTGGCTAAAGCTAGCTGTCAACACCAGAGGCGGTGTTCTCCCTCCAGCTGACGGAGGCTCAGCCTTTAGATGACTACATGACTGCAGGCCGTGGAGAGGCTCAAACACCGACACATTAAGACGCAACAACATTTATTACAACTTTTATTTAATAAAGTGCAGGAAACAAACGGATGCAGGCGTTAGCTGTAGCAAAGTAAGCTAGCTGGTTAGCCTCCTGTCTGTCAGGGACCAGCAGCTTGCTGCTCCAGTCACGTGGTTTGTTTAATAATGTTTACTATGTTGTCAATAGAACCTCATTTCAGCTGCTGCTTTTTCTACAAGGTCCCAGTTTCTAGCAATAACTTTAAGATGTCTTTTGAGTTTATTAATTCGTGCTTTACACTACAGACTGACTGCTGTGGTGACCATCATCATCATTCTGTCCTCACAGCAGCCAGCCGTGAGACAACATGAGATCTACCACAGACACCTGTGGCTCAGGTGATTCTTCTTGTGAGGTCATGTTTCCACAGGTGTGGGTGATGAGGAAACAAAGGGATGCACACTTCATCCATAGGTGTTCATTCAGCGCAGAATAATCCCCTTTTTTTTTCAAATAACTTTTATAAAGTTTAAAAGGTTGCACTTTGATTGTAAACAGTTAAAAATGTGTGGTCAAACACAGATTTTTTATTTTTATTTTTTATTATTATTATTTCCCCATCAAAGCTCAATAATCCTGGTAAAAATCCAACAATGGTCATTTGGACGGTTTCTTTTTTTGGCTGAGACATTTCGTCCTTCATCCAAAGGACTTCTTCAATCTGAGGAGCCACCAAACAATCTGATTTCCACAAACGGCATACTCCATAGTGTTTTTATTTACTCATTTTCATTTCAATTAAATGCCAGCCCTGCTTGCATCACATATTTTAGTTTAAGAAAGTTATTCTGGACTCAAACCGTGTGCATGATGATGCTAAATCTTGCACTTTTTGTACAAAGTTGGGTTCATTCTGAGGATTGTCTAAAAGCTTTGGAAAGCTATATTTTTCACTACACATCATGCAAACACAGATACTTTTCCTTACTTTCATTGCTGGAGTCTTGCATGTTTTGAATCATTAAAATAATCATGTTCTTTGAGTGTTTTCATAACTTAATTTCCGTACTAAGCTGTACTGACAAAGTTATTATGTCTAAACCTTAGAGGTTTTGGACACTTTATCCACATAAAGGGACAAACTGAGTATTTTCTCTGACAGCATTTGTTCCAGTTTCTTAATTAATGGTTCCCCTGCTGATGGTAAAGCTGGAAAATTTAAATGTTTTCACAAATCAATAAAGCAATAACAATCATTCTTCTAGCCTAAAGTGATCATACAAACTGTCTCTCAAATGTGATCTGTCATGCCAGCTTGGTGGTTTGATCTCCTGATTTCACAACGCTGATGCATTAAGCCCCCCCACACAGCTAACAAGCGGGAATTTTTATTATTATTATTATTATTATTATATATATATATACTGTATATATATATTTTGCATTTCCTTCCAATTATACTCTCAATCAAAACCCATTTCATTCTGCATGTGTTGCCACAAGAGCTGCTGTTTGGGCTTGTGGTGAAAGGAAAGGCTCCTTTTACTTCTGCCACCATTAATAGTCCATTATGTTGTCGGGTGACAGCTGTCTCTGAAGTAAAGCTATCCTGATGACATTGGAGCACAAAGGGATTGAAGCACACTAGTTGTGCCCTCCACCCATGACTTCCTGGCAGAGCACATTGTACGAGTCTGACTTCATGCTTTGTGTGATGCCTTCTCTCCACAACTGTCTGCACTTATATTGTCAGCAAAGTAAAAAAAAAAGAAGCAGTCAGAGCAGTGACAGCTTGTTAATTGTGTTTTCACGCCATGTCGTAGGATGGATTTTGTGTTGCCTCCCTGATAGACCCTTTCTGCTGCATGCTTTATTGTGTTTATCTCAGGAACACGTTGGGTGCAAAAATTTAAACATGCTTAAGTTTACAGTATTTTACACTTAAATTAATAGTTTAGTGAATTAGGTTATTTTAGAGTTGTTTAGAGCTCTGTGAAGTAGTTATCCATTTAATAGACAACAGTCGGCAAGCTGAGGACCTCTTTAAAAAAAAATCTGATTTTCATTATAACAGTTTAAATTCAAACTGGTGAGAGTAAACATTTCATTAGCTGATTTTAACATTTGCACTTTAGCTTTCTTGCTTAGATTCTTGTAGTTATTTCAGCCACGTCTCAGCCGATCAGCTGAGACTCATTTGCCCCTATTGCAGTTCTTATTTATTTTATTTTTGTTAAGGGAGTATTTTTTTTAAAATCATTTGCCCCTATTGCAGTTCTTATTTATTTTATTTTTGTTAAGGGAGTATTTTTTTTTAAAATTTACTATCTGTCAAAATTTTCTCAATCTAAAGAATGACATTTTTGACAGAGTACATGTACCGGTAGTCAAATTACCAAGTTCTCGGACCAGAGTCAAAGAGCAGCACATCTTGGGACTGAGTTGGGGGGTAGAGGCAGGGCAGCCGACTCTGGACCTGAAAGTCCCAGGCTCGATCCGCAGCTGTTTCCACATGTTGTGGCGTCTCTGAGCTAGACACTTAATTCCTAATTGCTCCTGCGCATGCATAGCTGCCCACTGCTCCACCTGGGTGTATCCCAGGTGCGATGGGTTAAATGCAGAGAACCAGTTTCGTCATTGTATGGGAACATACAATGACAACACATAGCACTTTGCTTACCGTATAAAACGAGCCAAACCCTCAAACATTTATTGCAGTTTGAGCAAATGCTACACTGTCTTGTGGGTTTTGACACTGCGCTGTCCTTCCCTGAGATTTGAAATGGGTTTGTGTTTCGCAACATGGTGCTGCACCAAGCCCGTGCTTCAAGAGTTTATTTGAGCTGCTATGAGATTTTGAAGTTTTGAAGATCTTGCTCCAGAGGGTGAAAGATTGCTCTTCTTGTCATGCTGGTCTGAACATCTTTCGGCTTGTTTCATTTGTCTGCAGTCCTATTCCATTCTCTAACTTGAAATGCCAATTTTTGCGTGCTGTAGACATTTTCTTTAAGTATATTTCACAAGCTTGTTTAAAATATCTCTTTGACAGTCTGGTTGTGCCACTTTGGATCTCCATTCATAATATTGCAATAAAACCTCATGAGATGAACACTATCAAGACCTGACTGCTTAGATTAGATCGTTTGCAGCACTGTGTGATCAAATCAGTAGTTTTAATGAAACTGTTCAATATCAGTTTACATGTTTTAAAAGTTTATCTTGTATTTCTGATTATTTGACTGTGACTTGGATGCCATTTAGGGTTTTCATCATTTATCCAATGAATCGCTTTAATCCCTAAATTCTTGTTTTTGTTGAATAAGTGACTTGGACTCAGCTATCAATGCGTTGACTCTGTGAATAGACTGACCCACTCAGCAGTTGCGCAAGCTAAAGCGTGCTGAGTTTAATGGTGATGTAAAACTGCATTTGGCATTGATTGCTCTTAAACAGCAAGTCTTGCCGTTCTTTACGTTGCATCAGCTTTGTGTCGAGCCTCGTTTTAGCTCAGATCAGAGTCTTGTGCAACGCAGGACACATAATCAGACTTTTATCCTTCTTCCTCGTCTGAAGTTCATTAATATTTAATTTCTTAATTGACTTTTCCTCCTGGTTTTAATAGTCTCAACACAACTTACTAACCACTTAATGCAAATCCAGCTTGGTGTTTCAGGAGAGATTACAGGGCATTAAAGCCTTCAGTGCAATAGGAGCTGCCATATCGGTGAACTTTTGCCCAGACCGTCCACATTTCCTTCAGTGATGCAGGAGGGTAACCAGATAGTATCAGTTTAAGTGCTCACCAGGTGTTTACCACTGCCTGTGTATCAGGTTATGGTGTTGGTGTTTGTATGCTCAGCGCCTGGGGGCAGGGAGGGCGAGTGGTGAGCATACCAATTCTGGGGTCAGCTGAAGGCAGGGGGGGCTGGATCCTGTTGGGCATGTCTGCAGAGTGGCTGGAGCAAGCAGTGGCTACTGTGATCCAAACTTGTTAAAGTGCTCTTGGTTGCTCTTAGCACCAGGCCGCAAAGTAGTCAAATGCATGTCAAACTGTCTCACTTTGGGTGGTCTTGGGGCATTTCTTTGAGAAGGTGAAAGCTGCTGAGTGGTAGAAAAGTGAGCAGAGAATCGGACCACGTTTTTAACTCGTCACCTTTTCATTTTTTTTTTTTTATCAGCACGTTATGTCTGGCTGTCCTTGTTGCAGGAATGTAGGCTTGTTATTTATGGGTCATGTTTCTGTTCCATTTTCAGCACACTCTTCTGACATTTCTCTTGGTTTTTTCCTTCCATGTCTTGTAACAAAAGAGCCTACAGCCAATCTACACTCATGCTCTGAGTACTTAGTCAAATTTCTTATCCCCGTCTGTTTTCATGCTTGTGGCTATGTGAGCTTTGCTGTTGACGAGTTGTTTTGTCATTACATGCTCCAGATCGGTGGATTTATGTTTTTTGAGGATGTGTTCACAGGGCACAGACAGGTAAAGCTCTGCAATTCTCTCTGTTGGGGCACACCAAGCAAAACCGCTCTCATGCCCTTTGTTCCACTCCTGCACTTTCCCCTCCTCTTCTGACCCCCATAGTTCATATCTCTATTTCCCATCTTTTTCTTAACTGTGTTATTTCATGGCCTCTGCATGGCCTCGCTTCTCCACAGGGCAGTAGTGATCCGCATGCATTTCATCTTACTCATCAGCAGCACATTCTGTCAGTTTGCTGACCCACTTTACATCCAGGACTTTGCAGCTGAGTTTAGCTTTGTGAAGCTGTGGAATTGGACTGTTCAGGATCCCCGCCTGCTTTCCGCGCTGCTTCGCATGGCCCCGGTCCAGTGCTGTCTGCAGAACTGATGTGCACCAAGTTCCAGCAGAAGAGTGGTACACTGAAGCACTTGTTCTTGTTTGGCATGATAACAAGACCTGAGTCTGTGGCGGTTGTGTAAGAGAAGTCACTGCCTGGCAACATTTATAAATTAACTTTAACCTTTGTCTCCGTAAGGCAAAAACCACATTGTTGTTGTGTGCCGGGACTGAAGTTTGTATAGAAGAGTAATCTTACTCGGCGCCACCTTCCTGTTTCATTGATGGCTCATTAGAGATGGTTAAAAGAATGTGAAATTCTACACAGGGATCGACATGATGGCATCGTGCTTTAAAAAGCATGTTTTCAAACAAAGGCGTGTGTGACAAAGAGGTCTTAGAATGTTTTAAAATATAAAAAATAAAATAAATATACAGCTAGTCCTCAAGTTACGACGTAACTCGAAACATACGTCCAAACTGCACCTTATACGTACAGTACTGTATTTTACCAAGCACTTAGCCTATCCTAACATAGTACCCTACATAATTATCAGAAAACGCATACATTTCAGAGCCATAATGAAGGAAAAAAATAGTTAATTTCCTACTCTAGACTGCTGGTGAAGCCTTTCCTCCCTCCCCTCCTCCGGATTCTGCATTCGTTTGTAAAACCGCCGTCCATAAAACAGCTACTTTTCCACAGCTGCTGCCTGTCCAGCTTGGTCCAACAAGTTTTGTTTTGTGTTTTTGAATGTCCAGAGGACCAGACTTAGCTTTTTTAGAGAGTACAGGGCAAGCTGTAGCCTCCGCAGCTAAACCGGAATCTGCCGGAAACTGCGTCAATCGGCTTCAAAATAAAAAAAAATCCCCAAAAATTTTCTTTTCTTTTTTTAATGGGAGTTGCGTCGTAACCGCGAAACGTCGTAACTCGAGGCCGTCATAAGTCGAGGACTACCTGTACAACATAATGCAATTATTTAGAGAATGTTTTGAAGTTGGAACTTAGAAAAACGTACAAATTCAATATATTATTTGTTTTATGTTCAGATTTGATTTGTTTTCCTTTTGCCAACAATTGTTTCTAAAGGATGATCACCACTGCAACACTTCTTTGTTTAGCAGTAACATACCGCTTAGAAATGAGAGTTGCAAAAGTTTTTGCAGGAAAAAGTAAACCTATTGTTGCTTAATTGGGAGACAGTGATTTTCCAAGTGTTTTTGCTTCTGACCCACGACATTCTAGTGTGCAACGCTTGTGACGTCACATATTGCTGTTTTTAAAAATACAAATTTAGCTCAAAACAATCATTACATCATCAAACAACAGTTTTATTAATTTATGACTACTGTTTTTATATTTTGTAACGATGTGAAAATTTGTTTAAAAAAGACCATAAACAATAAATATTAAACTTAATTTGATCTACGGAGATTAGGATCCCCATTTGGTGTCTCATGACCTGCAGTAAGATCCTGACCATGACTTTGGGAACCATTGCTGTAAAATAATTTTATTGTAGCATCCAGACTGATACCAAGCTGCTGTAATTCAGCTTGTTGGTTTTGGTATTTTCTTACAAAAATAATTAAATCTGTAAGGCAACATTGTGTTGCTCTGAAACCTATTTCTGTTAGCATTAATAAAATGAGCATTAGTAACTTACACATTGGTTTTACTGATGTGTAAGTTAATCTCATCATAAGCACTAATGCACATCTGCACTGCTCACAGATGTTGGATTTTTAACTGTACTGATCACAAGCCAGCTGGCCTTTTACCCCCTTAAAAGTCTGGAAGACGCAGGGTCCATAATTACCAAATGCTGTTGCAAATTTTGATTTGTCAGACCTCAGGGACAGCGTTCCACTTTGCCTCAGAACATCGGAACTGATTTGGGTTCAGGGAAAGTGGCAGCATTTCTACATCTCGTTTAGATGGTTTTTAGAAGCACAAATGACTTTCTAAGTTCACCGCATGCTGTTTTCAGTGTTCCTGAGGCTTCTTTACAAAATCATGTGTTTTATTGCAATATTACCTGACGATCCAAATATTGCCACCATTACATTTTAGTTTTTGATCTTGTCTCTATTTTGTACGTTTTTAATTTTGAAATGGTTATGTATTCTCCAAAAACCTTCCTCTCCTGTGTGTCGTCGAAGACGTTACTGACTTGTTAACCAGTTTAGACAAGAAATTGACCTTCAGGTCTGATTAATTTTTGAACCGTAGTTTAAATTCTTCTTCTAGCAAAAATAAAAAATCAAGGTTGCTTAAAGCTCCACAGACATGGTTTTTGTACTTTTCATAAAATGGCTCAACATGTATATTTATTATCATTGAACTATGTTCGTTTTTGCAAATAAAATGTTAAATTAATGTAAAAATCAATTCAAATTGGTTTAAAATTCGCGCCGTGTTTCTCCCTAAACTTCCGGTATTTTCCGTCACGTGATCGTGACGTCAGCTCCAGACTCGGCTCCAACGCGCACATTGAAAAACAATGGAGGATGATACAAACGCATCCGTTGAATTTAGCCATTTAAAACTTTAGATTTTAGCGATTTGTCTTCAGTGAAGCCAAAGTTATTTCGAGTGATCAACAAGAAACAGCAGGTTATAATTTTTTTTCTGCTGCTGCTGTTTTTTGTAGACTTTTCACGTTCAGGAAGTGAGCAGCTGTGTGGAGTTACAGGAGCTGCAAGTTGACGAGGCTGAAGGCTTCTACAACATCTAAATCATTTACACAGCACTGAAATGGTAATACTGTATATTAATGTTTCTAATAATTATTCAACATTAATTTATAGTTTAAAAAAATTAGTCCCTTTTAAAATATTTAGATGTTTATTCTAACATACGTTCTGAAATTTTTAACTAGTTTTTATTTGTGTATTTTTATCCATCAAGATTTTTTTATTTTGTTGTAAATTTACATTTATTTAAAACAAAAACAATTTTAGATGCATCTTTATGAATCCGTTTGATTTCATCCGTCCTGTTTTGTCCAAAAAATGCAGCTGAGATGTCTTGACTGGAGACCTGTCCAGGTGTCTCTGTGATGGACTGGAGACCTGTCCAGGTGTCTCTGTGATGGACTGGAGACCTGTCCAGGTGTCTCTGTGATGGACTGGAGACCTGTCCAGGTGTCTCTGTGATGGACTGGAGACCTGTCCAGGTGTCTCTGTGATGGACTGGAGACCTGTCCAGGTGTCTCTGTGATGGACTGGAGACCTGTCCAGGTGTCTCTGTGATGGACTGGAGACCTGTCCAGGTGTCTCTGTGATGGACTGGAGACCTGTCCAGGTGTCTCTGTGATGGACTGGAGACCTGTCCAGGTGTCTCTGTGATGGACTGGAGACCTGTCCAGGTGTCTCTGTGATGGACTGGAGACCTGTCCAGGTGTCTCTGTGATGGACTGGAGACCTGTCCAGGTGTCTCTGTGATGGACTGGAGACCTGTCCAGGTGTCTCTGTGATGGACTGGAGACCTGTCCAGGTGTCTCTGTGATGGACTGGAGACCTGTCCAGGTGTCTCTGTGATGGACTGGAGACCTGTCCAGGTGTCTCTGTGATGGACTGGAGACCTGTCCAGGTGTCTCTGTGATGGACTGGAGACCTGTCCAGGTGTCTCTGTGATGGACTGGAGACCTGTCCAGGTGTCTCTGTGATGGACTGGAGACCTGTCCAGGTGTCTCTGTGATGGACTGGAGACCTGTCCAGGTGTCTCTGTGATGGACTGGAGACCTGTCCAGGTGTCTCTGTGATGGACTGGAGACCTGTCCAGGTGTCTTTGTGATGGACTGGAGACCTGTCCAGGTGTCCCTGTGATGGACTGGAGACCTGTCCAGGTGTCTCTGTGATGGACTGGAGACCTGTCCAGGTGTCCCTGTGATGGACTGGAGACCTGTCCAGGTGTCCCTGTGATGGACTGGAGACCTGTCCAGGTGTCCCTGTGATGGACTGGAGACCTGTCCAGGTGTCCCTGTGATGGACTGGAGACCTGTCCAGGTGTCCCTGTGATGGACTGGAGACCTGTCCAGGTGTCCCTGTGATGGACTGGAGACCTGTCCAGGTGTCTCTGTGATGGACTGGAGACCTGTCCAGGTGTCTCTGTGATGGACTGGAGACCTGTCCAGGTGTCTCTGTGATGGACTGGAGACCTGTCCAGGTGTCCTGTGATGGACTGGAGACCTGTCCAGGTGTCTCTGTGATGGACTGGAGACCTGTCCAGGTGTCCCTGTGATGGACTGGAGACCTGTCCAGGTGTCCCTGTGATGGACTGGAGACCTGTCCAGGTGTCCCTGTGATGGACTGGAGACCTGTCCAGGTGTCCCTGTGATGGACTGGAGACCTGTCCAGGGTGTCCCTGTGATGGACTGGAGACCTGTCCAGGGTGTCCCTGTGATGGACTGGAGACCTGTCCAGGGTGTCCCTGTGATGGACTGGAGACCTGTCCAGGGTGTCCCTGTGATGGACTGGAGACCTGTCCAGGGTGTCCCTGTGATGGACTGGAGACCTGTCCAGGGTGTCTCTGTGATGGACTGGAGACCTGTCCAGGGTGTCTCTGTGATGGACTGGAGACCTGTCCAGGGTGTCTCTGTGATGGACTGGAGACCTGTCCAGGGTGTCTCTGTGATGGACTGGAGACCTGTCCAGGGTGTCTCTGTGATGGACTGGAGACCTGTCCAGGTGTCTCTGTGATGGACTGGAGACCTGTCCAGGGTGTCTCTGTGATGGACTGGAGACCTGTCCAGGTGTCTCTGTGATGGACTGGAGACCTGTCCAGGTGTCTCTGTGATGGACTGGAGACCTGTCCAGGTGTCTCTGTGATGGACTGGAGACCTGTCCAGGTGTCTCTGTGATGGACTGGAGACCTGTCCAGGTGTCTCTGTGATGGACTGGAGACCTGTCCAGGTGTCTCTGTGATGGACTGGAGACCTGTCCAGGTGTCTCTGTGATGGACTGGAGACCTGTCCAGGTGTCTCTGTGATGGACTGGAGACCTGTCCAGGTGTCTCTGTGATGGACTGGAGACCTGTCCAGGTGTCTCTGTGATGGACTGGAGACCTGTCCAGGTGTCTCTGTGATGGACTGGAGACCTGTCCAGGTGTCTCTGTGATGGACTGGAGACCTGTCCAGGTGTCTCTGTGATGGACTGGAGACCTGTCCAGGTGTCTCTGTGATGGACTGGAGACCTGTCCAGGTGTCTCTGTGATGGACTGGAGACCTGTCCAGGTGTCTCTGTGATGGACTGGAGACCTGTCCAGGTGTCTCTGTGATGGACTGGAGACCTGTCCAGGTGTCTCTGTGATGGACTGGAGACCTGTCCAGGTGTCTCTGTGATGGACTGGAGACCTGTCCAGGTGTCTCTGTGATGGACTGGAGACCTGTCCAGGTGTCTCTGTGATGGACTGGAGACCTGTCCAGGTGTCTCTGTGATGGACTGGAGACCTGTCCAGGTGTCTCTGTGATGGACTGGAGACCTGTCCAGGTGTCTCTGTGATGGACTGGAGACCTGGAAACCTGAAAACACAAACTGATATTTTTATTAAAACAGCTGAAAACAAATAGACGATGATCCAGCTATGGAAATTTATGTTTTTTGACGGTATTTGATATAAATTTATTTTTAAATTTAATGATTGACATATAAACATTTTTTTTATATTTAGTGAACATTTAGTGCATGTAAACATGCAAATTACAACTGGAAATATGAATGATGTTTTTCAGAACGTATGTTAGAATAAACATCTAAATATTTTAAAAGGGACTAATTTTTTAAACTATAAATTAATGTTGAATAATTATTAGAAACATTAATTAATATATTACCATTTCAGTGCTGTGGAAACGATTTAGATGTTGTAGAATTCCTTCTGCCTCGTCAACTTGTCAGCTCCTGTAACTCCACACAGCTGCTCACTTCCTGAACGTGAAAAGTCTACAAAAAACAGCAGCAGCAGAAAAAAAATTATAACCTGCTGTTTCTTGTTGATCACTCGAAATAACTTTGGCTTCACTGAAGACAAATCGCTAAAATCTAAAGTTTTAAATGGCTAAATTCGACGGATGCGTTTGTATCTTCCTCCATTGTTTTTCAATGTGCGCGTTGGAGCCGAGTCTGGAGCTGACCTAACGATCACGTGACGGAAAATATCGGAAGTTTAGGGAGAAACACGGCGCAAATTTTAAACCAATTTAGAATGGATTTTTCATTAATTTAACATTTTATTTGCAAAAACGAACATAGTTCAATGATAATAAATATATATGTTGAGCCATTTTATGAAAAGTACAAAAATCATGTCTGTGGAGCTTTAAAGCACGTATGTATGTAACTTTTCTAAAAATATATTTTTAACATATTTCTTCACTCTGTCACTATCTCCTGACAGACTGATGTTAGATAGGTAATCTCTGAAAAAAACTAAAGTCCTCTGGCTTCTCCCGGTGGTACTACAAGCATTTCTAAAAACCCACAGTGACCCGCCGTTAACCAGCCAATAAAAACAGAGTTTGGTTCATGAACGAGCTTCTCATGCCCATCCCCCGCCTGTCCCAACCCTGCCTGGCCAGTCACGAGACAGGCCATGCTGTGGAGGAGGAGCTAAGGAGGGTGAGTTGCAGGTCAGCCAGAGCAAGGGGGAGGGACCAGAAAGGTGTCTCTGTTCAAATTTTTTCTTTCCAGCGTTTTCCAGAAACTACTTACTGCAGCTTTAACTTTTTTCAAACAAGAAAATGGGATGTTTTGGCATTTACCATGTTAATAATTATTTTTATTTTTTTAATATGCAAGGGATAAATTGTGTGCAAACAATTGTATTATTTTGTGTTCAGTTGCTATTTAATTATTTTAATCACAAAGCAATCAGCTTTTTACTGGTTCGAAACTTTATGCAAAGTGTCAACACCTTGCACATTAGATTTTCAAGGAATAAATGAGACAGTTGTATGTGTAAAATGTAAATGATATTGTAGAAGGCCAAATATGGAACATTTAATTTAGTATGCTATGGGCTATCTCCTAATTAAGTTTTTAAACAAGATTGTGTGCAACTATTTTGATAAGTGAAAATTAAAAAGCCTCAAGAGAACCCAGGGGCTCAATCAGGGTCAAGTAGGCTAAGCCACAGGTCCGAAATGAACCAGCATGTCTCCTTGAAGACACATTTTCAAAGACCTTTGCCAAATAACTTTTTTTTGGCCATGATGTTTTGCTGTGTTGCTCTATGTCCACTATCGCTCTTTTGTTTTTATGTTCTCACACTCTGTTCTCTCTTTGTCTATGCTGCTATTCATTAGTTGTGTTCACCAAAGAAGCCTGGAGTCGCACAATGGCCTCGTTATTTAGACTATCAAGCAGGCCCACTGATGGTGCACAGTTGGTCTTGTGGATAGCCTCTGTTCCACAATAACAGCATGACATTAAGATTGTGTTATGTGAATAAAATAAAATAAATCCAGTTGTTTAGCGTCACCTCACGCAGACTCTTCCACTGGTACATTTTCATCTTCAAATCACTTCTTGGTCTGCTGCCCTCATACATCTCCTCCTACATGTCTTTACGTGAGTGCAGCTACAGTGTGCGCTCTCAGGACATGATTACCTGCAGTGTTCCGTCAGTGAGGACTGAACTTGGAAAAAGGGCCTTCTCCTACTCCGCTCCTGCTTCATGGAATATCTTACAAAAAGATCTGAAGCTCTCGACCTTGACTTCTCTAAATGGTTTTCAGAATCTGTTGGAATCCTGGCAAAAACCAATGCAGATTTGTTCCTGTCTTTGATTTTATACGTCTACCTTATAATGTTTTGCTAGTTTTTTGATACTTTGTTAAAAAAAAAAAAAAAAAACTTTCTTTTGTTTTTTTCTCTCTTTTGTTTTCTATTGTTTATTGTTTGTTTGTTTATTGTTTAAGGAAATTCTACCACTGCTGTTCATTGTTCTTTAGTTTTAGCAGGTCGCTTTCGTAAATGAGCCCTTGAGGTTCAAAAGATTTACCTGACTAAATAAAGGTTGAATGAATAATGCTGTCGTAGGTCTCATAATATGTGCTTTCAATATGATGCACTCAGTAAAATGACCTGTACAGCTGCTTTACTTTCAGAGTGACTAAAAAGATTTCTGTGGCATACCTCAGTTCTTCCCAGATTGTTTTCAGAGTCAGAGGAATGCATTTGAATTGAATGAAGGACAAACACTGTTGTTATGACACTGATGTAATTTGCGCTTTCTGTGGGATATTTTGTTCCTTTTCTGCAGAACACAGGCAGAGATGGCTCATACGTGTCGGGGAACGATCAACTTGGCCACAGCGCACATAGACACGGAAGACGCCTGCAATATTGTGCTGAGCAGTGGCGGTCGCACTTACCATCTGAAGGCGAGCACTGAAGTGGAGCGGCAGAGATGGGTCACGGCACTGGAGCTGGCTAAAGCTAAAGCCATCCGCATGATGAATGATCAGTCTGGTAAGGGCACTTGTTACAAGAAACTAATGTACTTATACTGTATACTGAAGCACCACTTAACTTTTTGCAGTGAGAGTGCAAAAAGAGCTGCAGGATGGTAATCATCAAAATATGTCCTTGATTTAAAGGGCACACTGGGATATATTTGATTTTCATTCAGTCTGTGCTCTTCTCCTCTGTTTGGTATTCAAAGTTGTTTCAATGCTTGCTCTTCAGCTTTAATGTGGTCTATTTTGAGCCAGGAGGGGGCAGCGGTGTCTCCCCTGCCTGTCTTAAAAAAAAATAAAAGAAGACCACAAACAACTGGAATATGCTAATGCCACTGTGAGAACTGAGCTGCCATTCAGGGTTTCCAAACAACAGGCCACTCTCCTTTCCAAGGGAACTTGCCCTTGTATTAGATGGTGCTGGTCAAAGGGTGTGGGAAAAGTGTGAGGCAGCTGATTTCACGATTTGGCACCAATCCAGAATGTCTCTGCTTCAGTCAAAAGTAAGCGAGGTCTACAGACACAGAGACTGGCTATATATTCTTCTGGCCTCCATTTGGAAGTCACATCACTATATAATAGACTGGAGGAGATGGGGAGGGCTTTTAAGCTCACCCACATAAACTCGAAAAGGAATCCTGGAATATTAACATTTTGAAAAGTTTAGAATTTTGAGCAATCCAGTGTATTTTTGGTTTATCCAATTGCAGATTTTGTGCACAAAAAAAAAAAAAAACATGCTCATTGCTTTAAAAATATTTATTACAAACTGATTTTCTTGGTATGTCATGAAAAACATTACTTATAGATCTTTGTGTGATCAGGTGGTAATTGGTCCCAGTTTATTCAATCAATCAATCAATCAATCACCTTTATTTAACCAGGTAGAGCCCGTTGAGATCGAGATCTCTTTTACAAGGGTGACCTGGTCAAGTGGTCAGCAGCACACGTCACATTGGCAATAGGCATTTGCACTTATCAAAAAGAAAATAAAGAAAACTACAATCACAGTAAACAGATGTTGACAGTTCAAAACCAACAGGATATGACAGATTTCTATATACATTATATACAAAACAAGCAGACAAAAAAAACCAACAATGACATGTATATTGGATAAGTAGTGGTTAGAAACATCTGCAATGGTCAAGTTTCTTGATGACATTTTCTACTACGGTTGACATAAAGGATCCAGGAGAGATGAATGTTGATAGTTTCAGATCTTTCTGTAAGTTGTTCCAGGCTGAGGGGACGGCGAAGCTGAACGCTCTTTTTCCTAGTTCAGTTCTGACAGGAGGAACTGACAGGAGGACTAAATCGTTAGAGCGCAGGGAGTAATGACTGTGTGATGTTTGTATTAAGGAGGTGAGGTATGACGGGACTAGGTTTAGGAGGGTCTTGTAGATGAAGGATATCCAGTGAGTGTATCTGCGAGTGCTGAGAGATGACCAGCCAGATATTAAGATATTATTATTTTTATTTTTTTCATTTTTTTTTCCATTTATAGATGGCCTCCCTTCACACCTTATAGCCATCCTCTCACTCCAATATGTATTTATTTTTTTTTTTTTTAATAGAGAGAAAGAAAGAAAAGAGAAAGTGAGACAACAAAACAACAATTGTCCACAAAAAGAGCACAAGGCAAACACACCAAACCTCCGTCCACAATCCTGCAAAGCACATGACAGAACACAGCAACGAAACATACAAGCATAAAGACTGATAATATTCATGACCTTGCATTAGATTTCTATATATAAACATACCCATACCTACAAATATATATACAGTATACATACATATATATTTATATTCATTTATATACCCATCTACATACATCTACTATACATCCCTGCATCCATTTGTGTGTGGTTGTGAGCATGCATAAGTGAATAAGGTTCCTCCAATAGAACATTTAGTAGCGACTGTGAAGCATCAGAGACCCGTCCCCCCAAAGCCCGAGACAGACGAAGGGGCGATCAAAGCCCAAGACCCCAGGAAGGACCCCGAGCCCAGAGTCCCCAGGACCACCCGAACAGGACGAGCCACTCGTCCACTCCCCAGATCCGACCAAGTGGAAGAACCGGACGAACCCCACCAGGGACCACACACAATGACCCCCCGGGGTCAACAGCGACAATACACAGGCCCCCGCCGGAGCCCGCTGCACCGACGTAGCCCCAGGGCCGGTCACCGAGGCTCGGGCACCGGGGACGCCCATCCCTCAGGTCCAGACCTGACAGGACCAGAGGACCCGAGCCCCACCAGGCAGCCACCAGGCCGAGCTGACAAACGCCCAAGCGCCCAGCCCCAGATAGTGAGGGCCCCAAGCACGCCCGCAGGCAGAGGAACACCCACCAGGGGGCCACGTGGCAGGAGCGCGACACTGGGTAGCCTCAGAAGTATCAGAGAGGGGGCAGTCCAAGTCGAAGTCTTGTAGATGAAGGATATCCAGTGAGTGTATCTGCAAGTGCTGAGAGATGACCAGCCAGATATTAAGATATTATTAAGGATTAAATCAAAATTATGCTGACTAAAAGAATCATTATGTTTCTTTGACATAAAGAATCAGTCGGCGATTCTATGTGAGGTGAACATCAGGAATGCCAAATACAAATGTACTATTTTAGTCTACCTTTTTCCAAATGTTCTGACTTTTAAAAAAAAATTCAATACAAGAATTTAAAATGGCCTGCATGGGGTAACTAGTAACTTCTGTTTTAAGTTTGTTTTGAGCAATTTCCCTCTGATCTGTGTAGTGATACACCTAGCCTCTGTTATTTTAGGCTTGACCTTTAAGTACACCTCTCTGCATCTCTCTGAAACTCTCAGTGTTACACCTTCTTGAAGCCTTCAAGGAGACGAGTAAACACTATTTTGGTTAACAATTATTATGAATTAATGGACACTAATTAATCAGATTGAACTTTCTCTTTAATGTGTGTTAATTCAGAATTGATCAAACAGTATTTCTGTCATTTCAATGATGATCTGTTACTTGCATGACTTTGACCCTTCGGCTGGTTTATTTCTGCAGAACACGCAGTCTTTGAATCTAAAGCACAAGGTCAGAGTAAACGTAACTTGCAGCTTCTTTTGTGTTGTCTATGAAGTTAGCCATAACATTTTCTGTGCTCACAAGCAGGCCACCTGGCTGTTTATGTAAACAGTTTTCCTGCTGTCCGTCAAGAGACTTTCTGCCTATGGGATCATACTTCCATCTTTTATTTTGTTAATACCCGCCAGTAGTCATTTAGGAGGTGGGTCAGATCCCGCCTCCCATATAATGGGCACTTCCTATTTGGAAGTTAGAGTTTCGAGGAGAACGAACTGTCAACCTGCTCTCTCCTCTGGGAAAGCTGGAGACGGCCCGGTCATGTGTCAACGACCCACGTCTCCGCTAGGATCATAGTAAAGCCTTACTGTGATCCTGTCACTCTTCTGGAAGAATTTGTTTTCTAAAGTTTTATTTTGAAAGTCAGTCTGTGCGCTTGACCGTTGTTTCCTGCCGAGGGAGGCGAGTTCCTCGTATCGTGAATCAGCACACTCACGCTGAAGTCCAACTGGACGGCCACTGGACAAACCCATCCACGTGTGTGTCCACAAACTTCTCCACTCTTGTCTCCAAGAGACGAACCTTCAACAGGTAACGAGCCGTGGTGTGTTTGAGCGTGCGGGAGCCCAGCAGTCTGTTCGTGTGGGGGAAACGGTGTCACCCAGTCTGGTTCAAAGTAACCAACTTTAGCTTAACTTAGCTTCCAGTATTCCTTCCTCCTATTTCTTATTTTCATAAGCATTTAATCTGTCAAGTAATGTGCCAACAGTTAAGTTTTAATTGTCTGTTTGTTTTAATTTGAATTCTTGTCAACGTAGTTATTAAATCAGAGCTAATATCGATACCAATGTTTAATGTAATTCTGTGATAGTTTCAATAAAAGGTCTATTTTCTGGTAGACCAATATAAATTGAAGTCTAAGCGTGAAATTACATTTCTGATTAATCACAGTAGAAACAATTTAGTATCGGAAAAAGGAAGAACTCGCACTTTGGTGGCAGTTTGTGCAAGATTAAAGTCTGCTAAACTGCGCATCTACAATAATGATGGCTCAGTAAGTGTTTAAATACCTTACAACCGCATTTATTCTATTACATCTGGGATAACTGTGGAATTCTTCTAAAGCTTTAAACCCTTAGGTAGAACACACATTGTTTTGATTGCTAATCTCCATCAGTTCTTTGAGTTTCTGCACAGATGAGATTCAGTGGTTTTGTCACAATATGACTATTGACTTCAGGAAGCTTCAGCCATTCTATCCAACCACCATCGATGGAGAGCAGGTTGAAACTGTCTCATGGTACAAGTACCTGGGCGTAGTTCTGGACTGTCACTTAAAGTGGGACTCGTGGGCTGACCTTATTAGCATCAAGGCTCAGCAGAGGATTTTTTTTATTTTTTATTTAAGAAACGTTTTTTTTTTCCGGTGCTTTTAATGTTTTATTTGGCCTTTTTTGAGTTGCTTCCTTCAGGACAAAGGTATTGTCTTCCTTTATTAAGAAATAGGACAACATTTTCTTTCATACCACAAGCGATTGTCATTAAAACAGTACATGTATCATAAATTACTGAGCTCAAACTTTTTTGCCGTTAAATGATTGATGTTGATGTCATGTTTGGACGTTCTATGTATGTCCTTATGTAAATGCCTGCTGACAATGCTGCAAACCAATTTCCCAATGGGGACAAATAAAGCTATATTTACAGTAAACCACTGATATTTAATGATCAACTAAGACCGTTTAAGAAGAATAACGCACACGCTTTCAGTCCTCTATACTGATTAGAGGGCTGACCCTTACAAATTTATAAATGCGGTGCAGCTATAAAACTGCTGTGGGATCACTTTTTCCAGCCACACATATCCCGTTTGTGTAACAGCCTGCTCATCTTGGGTCAAAACAAGCTCACAGCACATTATTAGTCATTTCTGCAAACTAAATAAACAAAAATAAAACATTTCACACAGGTTCTGTATAGTTTGCAGAACCTGAATCTTGGGTATAAAATTTGTGAAGACTGCGTGTGTTTGACAGCCGTCAGCCTAAATTTACTGTGAGCTGTCGGTCACAAACTCTTAAATCATATTTTTGTTCTTAAACTACTGAATCCCAAATCTGTAGAGTTTGTTTCATGAGATCTATGATTTTCTGTTCACTAAACTCAAACTTCTTGATCCAGCTCCTTTTCTATACTTGTAGATTTGAGTCAATAGAAATACAATGCATACATGAAATCTTCTTACATCTCATAGGAGTGTTGCTCTGTTTGTGTGTCAGGGGGACAGCTTTAAAAAGATATAAAGCAAGGAGCACTTTATAATAAAATGGAGCATTTGCTTCAGGAACTGTTTCTGAAATGATGCTTTAACTCCACACTAGATCTGTTGTCAAGCT
>JBBPBX010009473.1:6765-59993 GCA_038048925.1 Garcialebias charrua | reverse complement strand
TATGTATATATATGTATATATATATATATATATATATATATATATTATTATTATTATTATTATTATTATTATTCAATTTTATTCTGCGTTGCTGCAGGCATGAGGTGAAACATTAATTTTCAGTAGGTCCTTCTGAAGTTTTTATTTTTTATTTTTTACTTTATTTAACTATTAATAAAATGGAAACTGGAAATTGTGTTTTTTGTGAAACAGAGAGTGAGAACCTGGAACATCTTTTCTTTGATTGCAGGGTAGTTAAACAATTTTGGCTTGATTTTAAAATGTGGATCCAATCCAAAGGGATTCAGCTACTGACTCTCACTTTGAAAGAAATTAAATTTGGGTTAATTAACACGATTGGAAATAATGAATATGCTATCAATAATTTGATTTTATTGGCTAAACATTACGTTCATAAATGTCGTTTTTTCAAATGTAAACCTAATGTGAACCACTGGAAGAATGAGCTAAAGTCCTATGCAAAATCTTTAAAATATGTAAATGAAAAAAAGGCTGGCAAATTTCTTAGTTTCTTGGCTGATTTCAATTTCCTGATATACTGTAGTTTGTATTTTTTTTCTCTTTATCTGTTTTATTTACACTTTGTCATGAATCACCTTTTATAACTGATGATTGTAAGAATTGGTACTTTTTTGTTTTGTATTGTTAATTGTTAAATAAAGTAAAAAAAAAATAATAAAAAAAAGTTGTTTGCTTTCTGCCATAGAAACACAAGAAGTAATATAAGCGTTATGATTGGATCGGGGGAAGTAGCACGTGATCTCGTCCCAACCAATCAACGCTCTTGCTTCGCCGCGCTTCCTTGAATTCAAGTGTCTGTCTCTCTGGCAAAGGTCTCTGGTGACATTAAGGGCACAAAATTACAATTTGTTTGGGTTCCAGCGCATGTCGGTGTGGAGGGAAATGAAAAAGCAGACTTACTGGCTAAACAAGCAATCAAGAGACTGTCCATAGACCTACAAGTCCCACTTTGCAAATCAGAAATTAAACCGTTTATCAAGAAATATACACAAACTGTATGGCAAGAGCACTGGGATCTACAGGAAACTGGAAGACATTTGTACAGCATACAAAAACGTGTTGGGTTAGGTAGGACAACAAAATGGAATAGGAGAGTGGAAAATGTCATCACTCGACTCAGAATAGGACACTCAGGTCTCAACTACTCTCTACATAGAATGGGCAAACATCCAACAGGAAAATGCACACACTGTAATCAACCAGAGACAGTTGAACATGTTCTGCTGCACTGCAATAACTACAAGATCCAAAGGAAACATCTGTTTAAGTCGTTATCAAAAGAAAAACGTCAGAACTTCACATTAGCTGGGCTCTTGGAGGAAAACTCGCCAGATACATACAGTAAAGTTGTTTTGTTCATGAAGTCGATTAGCTTGTTTTGTCGAATTTAGTTTATATTTATTTTTTTATTATTATTATTTATTTTTCTTTATTTTACTTTATTTTATTATTATTATTATTGTTTGTTTTTTATTATTATTATTATTATTATTTTATTTTATTTTTTTCCTGTCTATTATCCAAGTCCACACTCCAGTCCAGTTGGTGGCGGTAATGCGCTTAATATGAGTTCGCCAACCGCCAATAAACTCTATAGAAGAAGAAGAAGAAGAAGAAAGGTCTCTGGTAGCAGGCAGCTATCTGTCGGACTTAGAGCTCAGCAAGCTGTACTAAACTTGCTTTTTATTAGACGTTGTCTGGTCTGGACGGCTGTACATTCAGAAGTTGAAGGTAATCGGTTCTTTTTTGTTATTTTATTTGTTAATGTTTTAGCTTTGTTCATTTGAATTAAAACCTGCTGTGTGGCTAAAGCTAAGCTAATGTTAAGCTAACGTGCTAAAACTGGTGTGTTACAGCAGATGATTCCAAGTAGATTTGAGGCAAGTAAAACACTGCAGGTTAGAATATTTTTATTCTAGCATTTAAATAAGCCATTTATGCTACGAGGTTGTTGTTGTTTTTTTGGTTTGCTTCAAGATGCTGGATGGATTTTTCAAGGCCCCGCATCTCCATTAACATGCATGAGCTAACCGCCAACAGAACAATGGCCAGGCCAAATACGAATTTACTTGAAATACGTTGTTGCATTAAATTGAAATTAATAAAGGAATTCATGTGCATAGTCGTGAAATGCATTTTGTTGTGTGCTTAGAGTCTCTAGGAGTGCAGAAATTTTTAATTTAATTTATCCTAGTGAGTGGATAACTTTATATTCTGTAATTTGTAAATAAAAAGTTTTAGCCAACAACTTTCAGTCAGGTCATCTGGACATTTTTTTTTGTAAGTGGTACGTTTGAAACATTTAACTATATTTTAACTTGTAGTTGATGCAATAACTGGTGTGAGTTCTGCCACATGATTCTTCTTCTTTTTTTTTTCAGTTGCTAAACTCAAATGAGTCAGGTGATGAGGAGCAGCTGCCCAGAAACTTTCAGGCAGAAAACAAGAGGCTGAAGGAAGACCTTGTGAATGAGAGATGCCTTGAGAGGTAATTTCTAGCAAGTAATTTGATTGAAGCAAGGGATAAGACACTGATTTTTTAAACCAAATGTGGGAATGGAGAACACCTTGTTTGAATGTTATATTTATTCTTTAGACCAGATTCAGTCTCTTCCTTCCGGTTCCTCCTTAAGACCCCAGTATAGCTCGGCGTTCGGCCGAACGACGCTCTACGCCGTATGTACACAGAGGCACAAGCGTAGCCCCGCAGGGCACGTACGCGCAAAGCTCAAGTTTTACGTACGCGAGCACGTTGTCTCACAATAAACTGCCCGGCGCCGGACTGTTTTGTATGTGACACAAATGTATTAAATTCCTCTTCTTCATCCCTGATCTGGCCTTTTGTTTTGTTTTTTTGCCAAAAGTCAAGTGATCGCTTTCTCCTCCGCTGACTCCATGACTGAAATGATGAGAAATGAATGAATTTGTCATGAGCGAATTAAACTCTGGTCCTACATGGCTGCGCGAGGTTCTGCAGATTTCCTGGTGGGCTGCAGGACCTGTTTTTATTTTATATTTTAGAACTTTTTTTATTAACGTATAAACACAGAAACACTGCTGCGCTGAAGCTGCTGGCTCGTGCCATTTTTCCCCCACCCGACCTGTCAATCAATTCAGTAGGCGTGTCAGCAAATGACCAATCAACGACCTCAATTTGTCCCGTAGGTAAACGCTCCGCCCTGCTGCTGCTCAAATTATGTCAAGAATTTGGAGTGAAAACGTGAGCATTAACGCAAGAACGAACGCAAAGCTGTGCTGGTGAACGTGCGCGTAGAGCGCCGTTCGATCGAACGCCGAGCTATACTGGAGAGCTGAGCTTTTCATTGCACAAATGACTAGTGACACACAATTCTTGTTCCTTTGCCCCTTGTTTGTTTTTTCTTTTACAGAGCTTCCAGCAGTTGAAAGATGTGGTCGATCGCAGCGCTTGCTTCCATCCACTCAACACCAACTGTACAGGCACCTGTTGCTCCACCCATCTTTGTTCAAGTGTTGTCTGACCCTGATGACATGGTAATTATATAAATAAGCTCCATTTACCATTTAATTAACTGAATGCATGGATACTGTATGTTATTGATCCATTTGGGGAAAATTTACAATAATTTTTTTCTATTTCTTTTGATTGCACACATAAATGATAGATAAGAAGTGATGGTATGCAATAAAGCTATAGAAAATAGGCTTAGGCATATTCATTGCAAAGATGAATATATATACTTTGAATTTCCAAATACTGTAAATAAATGTTTAATCATTATTTGGTTAACAAGATCAATGTGTTTTGCAGGTGCCTGTTGTGCCTGATGTTGAAGTCGCAAGGCGAAAGGGGAAGTCTCTACGGACTACCAGCTCAGCCTTGCTGGTTGGAGATCTTGCAGCTCATCTACGGGAGAGAGTTATTGGCCAATTGAAGTTTGACTGGGAGGCAATCGGGGGCTCATAATGATGTGGAGTCAAAGCCTTTGGACAACACAAAGCTTGATACTATACTTGGTGAGTGCATATAATGTAGGACAAAAACTCATTCTAAAATACATTCCTAATGTTTTTCTCATTTTATGAACAAATTACTGTAACGTTCCATGCTCCGTTCACAGTTTATGATGCAGAATCTGATACACTCACCTAAAAATGCCATTCACTGATACCATATGGATTGGATTTGGTTATGCGCTCTATAATAAAAAAAAGTTTACAATCAAAGTTAAATGCAGGTTATTATTCAAAGTTGTTAAATCAAAAATATCTGAGCGCATAACTTGTTGGTTTCTTTTTAAAGGGAACCATGATTACTTTTAACATTAGACTTTAAAGGTGCAGTCTGCAGTTTCTGTAGGGCAGTCTGTAAGTTTTCTAACAATATATTTTTAACATATTTCTTCACTCTGTCACTATCTCCTGACAGACTGATGTTAGACAAAGTAATCTTTGAAAAAACTAGTCCCCTTGCTTCTCCAGGTGTTACTAAAAGCATTTCTAAAAAGCCACAGTGACCCGCCGTTAACCAGCCAATAAAAACAGAGCTTGAATTTGAATTTCAGCAGAGCTCTGAGGGGGAGGGATCAGAATGCTTTCACTGTTGAAAAATTTTCTAAGTGCTGCGTTCTACAGAAACTGCAGACTGCACCTTTAATTGCTAAACTTTTATTTTAACTGTAAAATAATGACTAAAAATACTGTAGGTGTTTAGTTTAGTAAATTTTTTAATATATTTTAACATGGACAGAGCCATTTTATTTACACGCAAAGCGTACTGTGTAAAGGTTATCAGCTTTATCCACCCTGAAAGCTGAGGTGCTTCTTCCATGAAGCAGCTATGTTGTCCTCCAGCCACATTTTCAGCTTCAGCCTGACTCGTTTCTACATTCTCCTCTGTCAGCGCTCTGGGTTCATTTAAAAGAGCTGATCATCAGATATTGTCCAAGATTACCGTAAGTTTCAGGGTGGATAAAGCTGATAACCTACATGCGTCATTTACACAGTACGCTTTGCGTGTAAATAAAATGGCTCTGTCCATGTTAAAAATATATTTTAAAAATTTACTAAACTAAACCACCCTACAGTATTTCTACAGTTAAAATAAAAGTTTATCAAATAAAGTCAAATGTTAAAAGTAATTGTGGTTCCCTTTAAAGGTGCAGTCTGCAGTTTCTGTAGTGCAGTTTGTAAGTTTTCTAACAATATATTTTTAACACATTTCTTCACTCTGTCACCATCTCCTGACAGACTGATGTTAGACAAAGTAATCTCTGAAAAAAACTATAGTCCCCTTGCTTCTCCAGGTGTTACTAAAAGCATTTCTAAAAAGCCACAGTGACCTGCCGTTAACCAGCTAATAAAAACAGAGCTTTAATTTGAATTTCAGCAGAGCAAGCGGGAGCAGATCCATATATGGCTCTGAGGGGGGGGGGATTAGGATGCTTTGCCTGTTGAAAAATTTTCTAAGTGCTGCGTTCTACAGAAACTGCAGACTGCACCTTTAATACTAATTTATTGTTTATCACTGGTGAAACCTAGATACCTATTTTAAAGAAATGTTTGATGTGAGAGTAATTACACTGATGATACGATGGTATAACATTGGAGTAATTTTTTTTATTTTATTTTTTTTCATTCAGTCTACACCAAGGCAAAGTTCCCTGACATCACCATGCAAGATGTGCGAAGAGCCATAAGAAAAAAATGCAACAACATAAACTATGCCAAACAACTACCGGTGAAGAATTTTTTTTTCTTCTTTTTTTCCCCCCAAAGATGTGAAAGATACCTTCTTCTCTTTTAAACGAATGAATAAATTAATTAAATTAAAATATGCTAAGTTCTTGGCATAAATCAACACAGACATGTTCCTGCTTTTAGTATTTTACATTATTTTATAATATAGCTATTTATAACAAATATATTATAAATAACCCTGATGCATGCTCAATATTACAGTATTATACATTAAAGGTGCTATGTGTAACTTTCTGTAGAGCGCAGAACTTAGAAATATTTTCAACAGGCAAAGCATTCTGATCCCTCCCCCTCAGAGCCTTATATGGCTCTGCTCCACCTTGCTCTGCTGAAATTCAAATTCAAGCTCTGTTTTTTATTGGCTGATTCAAATTCAAGCTCTGTTTTTATTGGCTGGTTACAAACTCTGTTTTTATTGGCTGGTTAACGGCGGGTCACTCTGTGTTTTTAGTGTTTTTATAAATGCTGATAGAGAAGCAAGGGGACTATAGTTTTTTTCAGAGATTACTTTGTCTAACATCAGTCTGTCAGTAGATAGTGACAGAGTGAAGAAATATGTTAAAAATATATTGTTAGAAAAGTTACAGACTGCACTACAAAGTTACATAGTGCAGCTTTAATAATAATAAAAAACTCCACTAGATAATTACTAGAATAAATATTTCATAATAATGGTGTGGAGAGGATGGCTATAAGGGGAGAAGGGAGGCCATCACCCAAAAAAAATATATATATATTTTTTCAAATCATCCAGGGGGCCATAAATAATCAGTCCGCGGGCCGGATCTGGCCCGCGGGCCGCCACTTTGACATATGTGTGCTAGAACTATCTCACAACAGTTATCTAAAAATTTAAAAAATATATATCTAAAAATTTGCTCCTTTGTGTACTTTATCATTTATTGTATTTATATATATATATATATATATATATATATATATATTTATATATTTGTATATATATATGTATGTATATATATATGTATGTATATATACTAGCTTTGCTGTAAAACTGCTTTACAAATACTGAGCATTTTCTTCTTTTTTTTTTTTGCAGGTTGGCTGGTCTGTCCTCGAGATGTGTTAAAGCGCCATCTACTGGTAGGTCTAATGCAGTACCACGCATTTCTCTCAGAACTTCATTCGTACATATTTTTATTATTTTTTTTAATTTATTTATTTTTACAGCTGTGAGCAAAATCATCAAAGCCAAAACATCTGTCCTATACATGCAGGGTTTTGATCTGTGGCAGGTAAAACACACTTTTGACATTTGCCTTGTCTATTGTTGATGGAAAATCTACTGTTGTTGTCATCATTCTTTAGTTTGTAGACAGGTCTCTCTTGTAAATGAGTCCTCGAGGCTCAATGAGATTAACCTGCATAAATCAAGGTTGAATGAATGAATATGGATGCATTTAATAAAGTGCTCTTATTGACCTTGTGTTTTCTGTTTTACGTTGAAGCGTTTGAATTCATGGCAGTCTGTTGGTCGCTCCATTTTAAAGGATGAAGAATGAGTGGGTGCAGCGTGCCAGACCGACACATAGACAAGACACATGGAAAGTTTATCCACCTGAGAGCAGTCCTGCAGAATGGTCGGCTACATCGTAGACTGCCCATGGGAAATGAGGCAGCCAAGAAGCACAAGAACAATTTTTATTTCAAATGAAACCCTTGCTTTTGTTTTCTTGTGTGTGCGTGTGTGGGTGTGTGTGTGTGTGTGTGTGTGTGTGTGTGTGAAATCTTAAAAGTCATGGTCAGTTTTTTCATGTCTTGATATGTTTGCATTAGTATTTTATTATGAAGATACATACCACTGTTTACCGTATTTACTAGACTGTTTCATAAACTGTTATAGCCTATTATACTGATTTTTCATGGTTCTTATTGAAATGGTTTACTGGTCCAGCTTGTGATTTGTATAGCAGATTTAAAACAAATGTACGGTACATAAAGTGCTTCAGATATTGCAAATAAAAAAACAACTAACCACTGATAGATAGACAGTTTTATTTGTCCCCATAGGGAAATTAGTTTGCAACATTGTCAGCAGGCATTGACATAAAGGTCACATACTTATACAAACATGACATTAACATCCATCATTACAGCAAAGACGTTTGAGCTCAGTAATTCATATGTTTGTATTATTTAATGATTTAATTGCTTGTATTGGAAACATATATTAAGATAGTTATTTTACATGAATGCCAAACCTATATTTACAGTATATCAAATTCCCAAAATTGCATAAATCAATAAAAAAAATTCTGTAAATATCCGAGTGACATCTGTCACGTATTGACGTGAATCTAAACCAACCATACGTCAAAGATGCAGAAAGTTTCCAAAGAGATGTAAAGCAGGAATCCCGAGGGATAAAAGCCAAATTTTTCCGGATCTGCGGCAGATAAAAATCCGGAAATATGCGACAGAGATCTGTCAGGTATGGGCGTGAATCTAAACCAACCATACGTCAAAGATGCAGAAAGTTTCCAAAGAGATGTAAAGCAGGAATCCCGAGGGATAAAAGCCACATTTTACAGGATCTGTGGCAGATAAAAATCCGGAAATATGCGACAGAGATCTGTCAGGTATGGGCGTGAATTTAAACCAACCATACGTGTAAGATGCGGAAAGTTTCCAAAGAGATGTAAAGCAGGAATCCTGAGGGATAAAAGCCACATTTTACAGGATCTGTGGCAGATAAAAATCCGGAAATATGCGAGAGAGATCTGTCAGGTATGGGCGTGAATTTAAACCAACCATACGTCAAAGATGCAGAAAGTTTCCAAAGAGATGTAAAGCAGGAATCCCGAGGGATAAAAGCCACATTTTACAGGATCTGTGGCAGATAAAAATCCGGAAATATGCGACAGAGATCTGTCAGGTATGGGCGTGAATCTAAACCAACCATACGTCAAAGATGCAGAAAGTTTCCAAAGAGATGTAAAGCAGGAATCCCGAGGGATAAAAGCCACATTTTTCCGGATCTGCGGCAGATAAAAATCCGGAAATATGCGACAGAGATCTGTCAGGTATGTGCGCGAACCTATCCAACCATACGTGTAAGATGCAGAAAGTTTCCAAAGAGATGTAAAGCAGGAATCCCGAGGGATAAAAGCCACATTTTACAGGATCTGCGGCAGATAAAAATCCGGAAATATGCGACAGACATCTGTCACGTATGGGCGCGAACCTAACCAACCATACGTGTAAAATGCGGAAAGTTTCCAAAAAGATGTAAAGCAGCAATCCCGAGGGATAACAGCCACATTTGTTCTGGATCTGCGGGAGATATAAGTATCCGGATTTTGGGATTTTTTAAGGATCATTGCGGGCCGTTTACAGGAATATCCGGAAACCGGATCTGCCGGGGATGCGATACGGAAATCCCCGGAAATTGTCCGTATATGTGAAAGATACGGAGATATACAAGATCAGATACTTCCGTATATCTATGGTTTTAGTGCAGTGCTCAAACTGATGACATAGATGAGAATATTTTACTCAATAAGAAAGTTGAAAGTGAGCAATTGAAACCAGATTTGAGTACAATTATCTCACAAGAGAATAAAACTGAGACTTATGATATAGAAGAAAACAGATCAAAGTGAAGGTAACCTTGGTGCACGTTATCCTACAAGAGAAAGGAGACCTCCCAAGTATTATCAGGATTATGAAATGAAATGTGAAGATGATCAAGTGAACATGAACATTGACTATTGTTATAGGATTGCATGTGACATGCCTAGAACAGTGAAAGAAGCTATGAGCTCACCACAATCAGAACTATGGGCCAAAGCTTTGAAGGAAGAAATGGACTCTTTGATAGAGAATAATACTTACACCCTAACTTCATTACCAGAGGGTAAGAAAGCAGTGGGGGGTAGATGGTATTTACTATTAAAGAAAATCCTATTGAGACACTTTATAAAGCTAGATACGTAGCAAAAGGCTATAATCAGGTTGCTGGTATTGATTATGACGAGACTTTTTCTCCAACAGCAGATATGACTTCTGTGCGTGTTCTAATGCAGCTTGCTGCTCAATATGACTTAGAATTGCATCAAATGGATGTTAAAACAGCATATTTACATGCCCCTATCGATTGTGAGATATTTTTAGAACAACCGGAAGGATTTGAAGTGATAACAGAGACAGGAGAGAAATTGGTATGTAAGCTAAATAAATCACTTTACGGTCTGAAACAGTCAGGAAGAAACTGGAATAGAATGTTACATGATTTTCTTATTGAAAATGACTTTGTACAGAATCCTGCTGACCATTGTGTTTACAGTAAAGAAAATGAACATGAGAAAGTGATCTTGATTATTTGGGTTGATGACCTTATCATTGCAGCTAGTAATGACCAAATTCTCAAAAGTGTGAAGAAAATGTTGGCTGCAAAGTTTAAAATTAAAGATCTTGGAAAACTTAAACATTTTTTAGGAATTGATTTTACACAGAACCACGGTCAAGTAAAAATGAACCAGAAAAGATATATCATGAAAATCTTGGAGAGATTTGGTATGACTGACTGCAAACCAAGGTCAACCCCATGTGAAAGTAAACTGAAGTTTGACGATGAAGGTCAACCTGCTGATCATAAAAAGTATCGTGAAATAGTGGGGAGTTTGATCTATGTAATGATGAGCACTAGGCCAGACTTAAGTTTTATTGTCAGTAAGTTATCACAATATTTGTCTAAACCGAATGAACAACATTGGGTTGCAGCAAAACATGTATTAAGGTATCTGAAATGTACACTAAATCAGGAATTATGCTTCAAGAAAAATAGTGTAAATCTTAAACTTGTGGCATACTGTGATGCAGACTGGGCAGGAGATCAGAAGGACAGACGGAGTGTGTCTGGTTACTGTTTTAGTTTATCTGAAACTGGACCCATTGTTTCCTGGAAGTCTAAAAAGCAATCCACTGTTTCTTTATCTACATGTGAGGCTGAATACATTGCCTTGACTGCTGCTGCACAGGAAAGTATGTATCTTGTGAATCTGGTGAATGGAATGGACTTTGGATGTGAATATGCACCTGTGATCATTTTTGAGGACAATCAAAGTGCAATTGCTCTTACTAAAAGTCCGGTCCACCGCCAAAGATGTAAACACATCGACATTCGATATCACTTTATTAGATCAGCACTTAGTGATAGAAAAATAACTCTCTCTTATTGTCCAACAACAGAAATGGTTGCTGATATCCTAACAAAGCCTGTAACTAAAATGAGAATGGAAAAATTTGCATGTTTTGTTTTTGGTATGTAAATGTATTATGTATTATGTCAACAAAGAACAAGTGGGGGTGTTGAGTTTTATTCTGTGTTCTTAATGACTTCCTGATGCTGTGAAGACCAGACTCCCACAGGATTTTGATGGCCGCTACAGTGACACACAAGTTGTTCTGGACTGTACAGAACTACGGTGTCAAACACCTTCATCCCTGCTCCTCCAGAGTGAGGTCTTCTCCACCTACAAATCACACTGCACCTTTAAGGCCATGGTGGGCATGTCTCCTCACGGAGCCCTGACATTTGTGTCAGCACTGTTTGAAGGTTCCATGAGTGACAAGGAAGTGTTCCGTCAGTCAGGGATTACATCACTCTTGACACCTGACATGGCCATCATGGTGGACAAGGGATTCTTGGTGGATGGTCTCGTACCTGGGACTGTTCATCGTCCTGCCTTCCTCTCCAAGAGGGCCCAAATGTCAGAGGTTGATGTTCTGAAGACCCAGTCCATTGCCCGTTTGAGGGTGCATGTTGAGAGGTTAATAAGAAGAGTTAAAGAAAATAAACTCTTTGATTCCACTATCCCTCTCTCCATTGCAGGGAGCATAAACCAAATTTTTACAGTTGCCTGTCTCCTGTCAAATTACCAAAATGGACCTTTGGTCAGGAAATGGAGATAGGAAGTTTAAATATTTTGTTCAAACAGAATTTTAAACAATTGTACATATGTAAAATAAACATTTGAGAGTTCAAATTTTTGAAAAACCTTGTTTATTTGATAGAAACACTGTCTAATATAGGGTTGATGGAGGATTTTTAAACACGTTCAACTTAAACATGAACCACACAAGAAGAGAGACAAGTATTAATTTTCAGAGCAGCAGACTTTTAAAACTAATCAAAATTAGACTTCAATGTCAAAACAAACAATAACGTAATGTCAAAACATTATCTGGTGATTAAAACATGCGCTGGCCTAATCAGTGTTTTTGTTCTGTGTGCAGGAAGCAACAAGTTGTGTTCTTCAGAGATGTTTTGTTTCATACAGAAAGACTTTTAGGAAAGCAGACTGGTTGATTCACCAGAATACATTAAAGTAATAAGTTTTAAATGATCAATGTTTGAATTCTCTAGCAAGGGTAAAGTTAAACAATCTGACATTTTCTTTAAGTATAGTTCCTCCTGGATTTTTTTTAACTTTATTTTTGTAGTATTTATACAAAATATAACAAAGCCTTTAAACACTCAAGTCTTACCACTACATCTAGTGGTGAAGTGGTGGTACTCAACTTGAACTTCACTTTTTGTTTGTTAACCATTTCATCCATATTTCCTCAGCCATATCATTCTTTTTATTTATAAATTTTAACCTGGAGAAAGACATTTGAATAATTGATTAGATCAAAATCCTAATTTAAGCATTTCTGTAAGTAAACATAGAAAATAAATCTGTCTGCTTTCTGTCTAATTGACTCCATCACAGTACAGTCTGTATAAATTCTTTGAATCATAATGTCTTCCTCAGCTGATACTACAAAGTCACACCAGTTCATCCCTGTAATTAACATCTGCCCCTGAATCTGCCAATAGTATGCATGATTTTTTTTTATTCCAATTTGCCTGATTTCATCTGCAGATATGGACAGTCTACATAACTTTTTACATTTGGACACTTCATCTCAATCAGTCCAAACTCACATGGCTCAGAAGGGTCAAAGATCAATCCATCTGGAGAGGCCCCTAGCCAAGGAGCATCAGGGTGAATCACAAATCCACAGGGATAGTGATTTACTCTTTTCATCTGGCAATACTCCCAGATGGCATCTGCCTCTAATTCAACCCCTCTCTTCATAGCTGCTGTCTGATGGGTCCCTTGCAGCAGACGACTAGCCAGACCTTCCTCTGAGTTCTCTCTAACGTGGCAGATCTCCCTGAAGCGAGAGGCAGTTAACCTGTGCTTCCTTAGCTGATGCCATTCTGGAGATTTACTCTGTGCTCTGGTTGCACATTCAAATGTATTAACCATGTCCCAGCTGACCTCCATACTTTTCAAGCCCGAGATACACTCATGCGTCCTCAGGTACGCCACCATACGCGCGCATTTTGTGCGCATGTGTTTTGCTGATATGCTTCAGCATATGTCAGAAACTATCAGCTTTCTAAACGCTCGCGTTCTCCTTGTTGTAATATGAGCAGCTGCACACGGAGGGGACTCAACTGAGCTCGCTGATTGGTTACTTGCTGACACGCCTACTGAAATGATTGACAGCCAGCTCATGTAGCGCCTTGAAGACCGCGGCGGTGTTCATGCGGTGTTTCTACTATATATGTTGTAAAAAGTTCTCTCAGAAATAAAAATAATAACAGGGAGTGCTTTTCCTGCAGCACACAGCCCACCAGGGATATTTAAAACATCGCGCACCCAGGTAGGACCTGAATTCATTCATTTCAATCATCGAGTGAACGGAGGAAGAAGCGGTTACTTGACTTTAGAGAGTCAGAGTCAGAGAGTCTTTATTGTCATTTGCACCGCATGTGGTACATGTGATGAAAACGAGATTATGTACACGGGGTCCCAGTTACATCCAACAACAAATGCAAGAGAAAAACAGTAACATCTAGAATTAACTAAGAAAANGAATATCCACCTGCATTTCTTTTAGATAAGACAGTTTTTTTTTTTACCTTACACCCTCTGTTGCTCTACTCTTTGGTTTGGCAGACAGCACAGCCATCTTGTCCACGGGGCCAGGCTTAATACCCTATTAAGTTATCCATGACACAGTTGCAAGTTATATGGTCAGAAAATGTAATAAAATGAGTGTATTATTGAGGAGAAAACTTACTAAAGTTCTGGGCTTGTGCCACTGCTGTTCTCCTTCTGTACAGCTTAGTACAGGGGGGACCACTGACAGTTTCAGCTCAGAATAATGTGCTGACTGGAACAGCAAAGCAACACAGTGATTGCACAATGCTGCACCAGCAACACACGTACAGCTGTGGTGAATCAGCTCCACAGGACAGGAGTCTTTCAGGACCACCTGCATAAGAATGTCATAGTAAGTATCTCAAAACGTAGTCTAATACAATTATCACAAATTACACAACAAGATTACATCTTAAATGAATGGCTGGGATAAAGATAACTTGATTTAAAAACACTTTTAACCCAGAGGAGACCCGCTAGGTAAAAATACCTGGATAATGTTACAGGGTCTGTGAGTATTCTTTTGATTTAAGTAAAACCAATTTGCATGAATTACCAAATTAACACTGGGTTAAAAGTAATAATAACAACTAGAAAGTAAGAACAATGCATGCAGCAAATAACCCAATGGGGACTAGCAAGACTAAACTCAACTGTTAATATTCGTCAAGTGTAGCCAATTCCATCCTAATTTTATTTAATTACCATCTTAGCTAAATCCCCATTAACAATTGGAACGTCGGGTTACTGAACAACAATCTTAAAACAATGTCATCTGAACAATCCTAGCTTCACCCTACACTTAAACTGTGTGGTTTTTCAGCTTTCTTCATGGACCTGTGACACAGAGCCCTGACAACCACTTCACCTGTCTCCTGATTTTTGCTAGAAACTGAGAAGAGCAGAATGTTAGTAGAATGATCACAAATTATGAGCCGTTTGTTTAAGTGTGGAACAGCTGTTTCTATAACGTGAGTACACAAAAAAGATCGTGTTGCTAGCTAATAGGCTAACGTTAGCCGCTAACAGGTAGCTACATCACGACGCGATCAAACTAACGTTACATACCCTCGTAGTTGTGCAGGAAACTTGAGATGTAGAATTTAAATCCCTTGTCACGTTTGCTTGTCGGAGCAGGTGACCAGGCATCAACGATTCGATGAACATCGCTGACAGACATCTTGGGAAGCTCATGTAAACACCGAGAATAAGCCATCTTCACTAACAACGGGGATTAGACCGGAAGTTGTAACTCACCTTTCCGGTCAATGCGGAAGTGATTCACGAAGCTCATGCACAGAGCCTATTATATGGAAACATGGCTTGCCATACTATCACCAGCCATACGCAACCATTTGACCGCGTGCTGACCAGCCTTGAAAGAGGTCAAAAGTTCAGTTAAGCTTCAGATGGACTACTGCCAGCGATCAATCAGACAAAATGGACATTCATTCAGCTGCTGCACTCAGCATAAATAAGGCATTAGAGGTCTAGCGTTGCAGAGGGTATGTAGCTATTTGAAAGACAGGAAACAGTTTGTACACAGTAGATGATGTAAGATCAAACCTCTGCAATATTACCTCTGCAATATTACCTCTGCAATATTACATGCGGAGTTCCTCAAGGATCTGTACTTGGACCAAAGTTATTTATTTTATATGTGAATTACTTGGTAAACTTTGTCATGACTCCTTAAATGTGTCATTTTTGCTGATGATACCACATTTTTAAATTCAGGTAAAGATATAGAGCAGATGTTGGAACTAGGGCTGAACAATTAATGGTAATGGTAAATGGAGCTTATTTATATAGCGCTTTCCAGACCCCTGTGAGGAGCCCCAAAGCGCTTTACAATACCAGTCATCCACCCATTCATACACACATTCATACACAGGTAGTGGTAGCCTGCCTTGCAAGGCGCCATCCAGACCTACCGGGAGCAACTTGGGGTTAAGTGTTTTGCCCAGGGACACAACGACACATGGTGAGCGGAAGCGGGATTCGAACCTCCAACCTTCCGATCGGGGGTCGACTGCCATTACCACTGTGCCACGGCCGCCCCATAATTGCATTTGCAATAAAATCGCAATATGATAAAACAAGATTTTCTAATCGCGAAGGCTGCAATTTGATTGGTCACATGACCTGGTTAAGTGACTTGTGAGTGAGTGGAGCAAACCAGAGCAGAGAGTGGGAGAAGTCAACACTGCGCTTTAACCAGTTGCACAATGACGTCAGGCTCGACAGAAGCTGATAAATCTGAAAGTTTGGTACCAAAGAGGGGCAGCACGTCCGTTGATGGCTATAAAAAAAACAAGACGCTGTGCGTGAGTTTTTTTTTTTTTTTTTACATCTAAAAGATTTAATAAGAACAGATACTAGTTTATTTTGTGTTCACTGAGTTTGAATAGACGTCGTGACGTACTTCCGGTAAAATGCCGCCCACATCCGCCACTTCCGGTTCCCATCCACTGCCGTTGTTGCTAGCGTTAGCTCCTAGTAGCAAACCATGACAACGACCCGAAACGGGAAGCAGCTGCGCGCTACCGGCACTACACGCGAGTACCGTTGTGTCCGCCCACCGGTGGGAACAGCTGTTCCGAGGGGGGGTTTCGGCGAAGATTTATCGCGGCTATCCGTAGGGGGAACGTCGCCATAATTTTATATGGGTTTATATGTGTATAGAGTTATTATTGGTGTGTATGCAGATGTTTTATTAATTGTATTTAGTCATTTATGTTCGTGTCTTTCCCGCTAACCGGAAGTGCGCCGTCTGGGTAATGACTGCTGGAGTGCTGGAACGGAAGCCCGTGGCATATAGGCTATTCCCAGAAAATAACGAGTTGGTTAAAGCAGATTCTCTTTATGCTTTTTGCACTTTATTTTTATGATGTTACTGGCTGGAAAGCAGTAAGTTTAATTTTTTACATCTAATTTTTTATATTAATTTATTAACTGTCATGTGAAGTTCAGACAGTAGTTAGGAAGTTCACTTAACATGTTTATTATTATGTTTATGAAACAAGAAAAAATAAAAATGGTGAAAAGAAAAGGCATAGATTTGTTTGCTTTATTGTAATCTCTGCTTTAAATAAATCTGACATTGTTTATTATAAAACAGATTGATTTATTGCTTCTGTTTGTTGAAAAATACTTGAGAAGATATTTAAAAAAATAACGTTTTAAATCGCAATTGCAATTTATAGAAAAAAATTGCAATTAGATTATTTTCCAAAATCGTTCAGCCCTAGTTGGAACTGATGAAGACGAAGTTTGTCAAAATACAAACTTGGTTTAAACAATCATTAAACCTGGATACAACAAATGATATGATATTTAGTAATAAAAAGAAAACTGTTGATGTTCCATTTAAAATTGAGGGTGCTGAGATTTGTAGAGTGAGTGAAGTGAAGTTTTTGGGTGTCATCATTGATGACAAACTGACATGGAAACAACACATAAATTCTGTAAAAATAAAAATATCTAATCTATTGCAGTACTGTACAAAGTCAGGGACCTATTAGATGATAAAGCTCTGTATTTGTTGTATAACGCAATCATTGTTCCACATTTAATCTATTGTATTGATGTTTGGGGAAAAGCGTGTAAAACAATTACAAATCCTATTTTTATTTTACAGAAAAGAGCTGTAAGAATTATCACAAGAAAGCATTACGGTCATCCTTCAAGCACATTATTTTATCAACTCAAATTACTGAAATTCCATGATTTGGTAGATTATTATATTTTGTCAGTTATGTACAGAGCAAAGAATAGTGATGTCCAGGTGCATTTTGTTAAAATACATAGTTGTTACAGTCTCAAAGGGACAGAGATATTTGTTAAACCACAGTACAGAACCAGTTTAAGGGGACGATCTACCTTAATCCAGAGAATTGGATTGTGGAATGGTTTGGAGAAAGATCTAAGATCTATTATTGACTAATGAATAGATCACAACCAACCTGTGAGCTCTGGATTCCCTGCAGATTACACAGATGAGCCTTTTGTCAGTTTGGCAGTAGAGTTTCAGCTCTTCACCGTGTTGCTCACACTTTCCCTCCACTTTAAGGGGCTTAGAAGTTGGAGGACACGGCGCCAGAGACTCCAGATTGTCCAGTTTGTCCACTAGATTCTGCACCACGTAGTTTTTAGTGAAAGTTCTCTTGTTGAACACCTGAGAGAACAAACAACACAACTGAAGATTGGAAGAACCCTGGTGTGTGCACGTCACAAAACAGTTTACAAAATGACAAAACTCCGCAATTTATATGCAAAACACATCTAGTTTTGACTAACATAACCTTGACTGAACTGTGTGATCTTTCTTATTTTATCTGCGCTTTATCTTCTTACTGTTAACATGAACAAAAACATTTAAGGCCGTCATGGAAAAAAAACAGATTCACAGACAGTCAGGTGTAGGTAGACTTCATCAAATGTATTACCGTACAAAGCTTTAGACAACAAATAAATAACAGAACTTATTCATGTCTGTCTGACTCGTTCTGACTTCCTGAACTGAAAAGGTTAGGTTTGTACAAACTCATCGAGGCCTGCCACTCCCGTTTGCCTTGTCCGAGCGGTTTCAGAACCAAACCTAGCAGCAGCACGCAGGGAGCCGCTGGAGATAAACATTTCCCCAAGGCTTCCCACAGGGAATCGTCTGTGTCTACCATGATTCAAAGGTCTCAAACATAATAAAAGACGACCTCTCTGCTGCTGTGTCCTTACTGATAGTCACATCAAGAAAGATTATAATATAAAGGATCATGGAAACATTGAATATCACTCACAACAACCGTAAAAGAGAAGGTTAAATAATAGAGCACGGTGCATGAATATTCTTTCAACGAGGACAATATTTTTATTTATTCTTTGTTGTTTGTTTGTTTTACTTTGTACAAATAAATCTTAAGGGAGTGTTCTGCAACCATCAGAGATGATTAACAGATGATTTAGCCACACTGGGGCGTTTTAAGCTTGTCAAAACATTGGTGTCCACTTGAAGTTAACAGAACCCAAGAGTTGGGAAACTAGAGCTTTATCTTTGACCTTTGCAAGTCATTTTGACCTGTAGACAGCAGAGGAGTAAAACGACAACCTCTAACGCAGTCACCGCTAGGGGTGGGCCATATCGTCTCGTTTACGATAATACCGGTGGATTTTTTGACACCGGTGAAAAAAATTATATCGCGGCATCCTATGATGACGTCATTTGACTGCGTCACTTTGCGATAACGGTGGTTTTGTGGAGGAACGCGGACCGCGTGAAGCAGCAGACAGCAGCCGGTGTTCCGTGGAGACTGCCTTCATGTGGAGATGCCCTACATTTTGTTAATACGCATGCGCGCGCACACCGCGAGGAGGAGGAACGAGCTAGCATTAGCCTCATAGTTGCATCCTCGTACCTCGTAGCTTCACCGGGCAGCCGGCTTTGTGCGATCAGAGGTCCCTGGAGCTCGCCTCGATGTCGGACTGGAAGCCGAAGACATCGGGGGACAACGAGCTAACTTGGAATAATAAAGCCGACAACCTTTTAGGAGGTGCGTGCAGCTAAACCGGACTGCCCGGAGCTGCGGGTTCGGGGGCTAAATGCTACAGCTGAAGGCGGCGGCACGCACAGACTGCGGCGTCGGTAAGTTATTAAAACTTTTTCTGTCTCCAACTGTATGAAGTTAGGATACTAACAGTTAGGGATGTGCCGATCAGGTTTTTTGAAACCGATACCGATACCGATCACCTATGTGTGACGATCACCGATACCGATCAAAAAACCGATTGCCTATATGTGAGCCGATCACATAAACCGATCACCGATCACCGATCAAATGGCTTACCTGTAATTTATGAGTGCTGCTTCTGGCTACAAGATCTGAAAACTTTTCAGATCTTGTAGCCAGAAGCAGCACTCATGTTATTTTCAGAACCATAAAATCACCATAATTCAGACAAAAACATATTTTAAAAATATGTTTTTGTCTGAAAAACTTTAAAAATATTATTTTTACTAATTTATTTCAGAGAACAAAGTAAATAAAAGTAATTATCAACTGCATTATCAAAGAAAAATGTTTACATTACTAACTTTCAATAAATAAAAAAAAAGGTATTTTATTGTTTAAAAAAAAAACACATCTATTACTTCATATAAAAAACTAAAATACCCCATTTGCTACTTAAAGCTGCACTGTTGGCTGTTTTTACAAATGGCTTTATAAATACGTAAAGTATCATTATTATTATTTTTTTTAAATAATTTCGTGCTTTTTTGAACAACTTCCTGCGGGAACCAGGTGGCGGTAATGCGCTTAATATGAGTTCGCCAACCGCCATTAAACTCTATAGAAGAAGAAGAAGAACCAGGAAATACCGCCTCCACACTCGGCAGTCGGCTTTTGGAGGACTGTTTCTCCCATAAGAGGATGCCTCATACGGATAAATTAACTGGAAACACTCCCTGAACTCTGTGAATGTCTCAGGACTGGAGCAGCAGCTGCGATCACACCGCCGAGCGTTCCTACAGCGCCGCGCGAGACCAGCAGCTCATGGTATGAGCTAAGGCTAACATGCTAAACCGGACCTGCAGCAGACCATACCATACCATACCAGCTTTATTTATAGAGCACTTTAAACACCTACAGGACCAAAGTGCTGTACACACAACAAAACAATCACAATCAGGTAATAAAATAATTAAAATAAATAAAAGTCACATAATAAAAGTTGAGGAATCATACACTCAGATAAAACAAGCGACTAAAATTATTAAAAGTCAACATCGCAGATGGTGTCATAGGCCAGGGAGAAGAGATGGGTTTTAAGAAGAGATTTAAAAACAGACAGGGAAGAGGCCTGTCTGATGTTCAAGGGAAGGTTGTTCCACAGTTTAGGAGCTGCCACAGCAAAAGCACGGTCTCCTCTGAGCTTGCGTTTTGTCTTTGGGACACTCAGGAGCAGCTGATCACATGACCTGAGGGATCGAGAGGGTGCGTATGGCTGCAGCAACTCGGACAGATAGGGCGGGGCAAGACCATTTTGCGCTTTAAAAGCAAATAAAAGAACTTTAAAATGAATCCTGTAATGTACGGGCAGCCAGTGCAGGGAGGTTAAAACAGGAGTAATGTGGTCAAACTTTCGTGTGCCAGTTAAAAGTCGTGCAGCGGCGTTCTGTACCCTCTGAAGCTGAGAGATACAGGAATCACTGATTCCTATATAGAGTGCATTACAGTAGTCCAGTCGTGTGGTCACAAAGGCGTGAACTACTGTTTCAAAATTCTGCTTGGAAAGAATTGGCTTCACCTTAGCCAGCTGCCTCAGGTGGAAAAAACTAGTTTTAACAACTGCTCTGATGTGGTTTTCAAATTTTAGTCCTGCATCGATCTTGACCCCCAGGTTTGTAACAGACAGCCGGCTTTGTGCGATCAGAGGTTCCTGGAGCTCGCCTCGATGTCGGACTGGAAGCAGAAGATGTCGGGGGACACCCAGCTAACTTGGAATAACAAAGCCGACAGCCTTTTTGAAGCCGCAGCTAAACTGGACTGCCCGTAACTGCGCAGCGGAGCGGACTCGGTGGGGCTACTCGGTGGAGCTACATGCTAACAGGTGTTGCTTATGGGGGCGCTGGCAGACGGCTTTTGGTAAGTTATTAAAACGTATTAAAACATTTTAATGACGAATTAGGTTTGTTGTGTTGAAGGACTTCGTTGAAATTCTTCCACAAGGTACTTTTTCGTCGCACGTTTTGCAGTTAGCAAACTTCGCATCACAGGCTCTGTGATCGGTAATTGAAGGCAAAAGCCGATCACATCCGCTTTAATGATTATCGGTGCCGATTGATCGGTTTCCGATCGATCGGCACATCCCTACTAACAGTCCTTCCTGTAAAGGGTTTAAACTGCGTGGTGCTACAGAAAGCTGCGAAGCTCAGACGTAACGCAGCGGTGCTAACAACTGGAGCTAACAGCTGGAGCTAACAGCTGGAGCTAACAGGCAAACTGATGACAGAAGCTGCCGCTTAAAGTAAGAAATTATTATTTTTATTTACTGTATGCTCTTTTAAAATGTGTTAAAGTGTTAGAATAGTCATTACCGCACACCTCAGTGGCGGCTGGTGCGGTATATATATTTTTGCTTGTTAAATATGAATATATTTTTTTGTATTCTGGTGACTGTTTATGAAAAGTCATTTTGAAATTACACATTTGTTTGGTTGATTCAATAAAAGGAGAAAATGTGAAATATCGTCTGATATCGTTATCGGGGTATTTCAAAAAATATATCGTGATATCATTTTTTGGTAATATCGCCCACCCCTAGTCACCGCAATGGAATGTTGTGAATATGTATTTTCTACAACAGTTTTCTGTACAACTTTATTATTAGTCTATTGTGGTTGTGGAAGAATTTTGGACCACTGTTCTATATACCAGTGTTTTTCAACCTTTTTTGAGCCAAGGCACAGTGTTTTCATTAAAAAAAAATCACAAGGCACACCACCAACCAAAATTGTAAACAAAGATACTGTACTCTGTATCTGCCTATATTAAATATATTCATTCATTCAACCTTTATTTAGTCAGGTAAATCTCATTGAGCCTCGTGGACTCATTTACAAGAGCGACCTGCTACAAACTAAAGAATGATGAACAGCAATGGTAGAATTTCCTTAAACAACAAACAATAGAAAAACACAAGAGAAATACAGAATTTTCTTTTTTTTTTTAAACAAAGTATCAAAAACTAGCAAAAAATAAGATAGATGTATGAAATCAAAAACAAGAACATATCTGCATTGGTTTTTGCCAGGATTCCAACAGATTCTTAAAACTAGGGATGCACCGATACCAGATTTTTGAAAACCGAGTACAAGTACAAGTACTTACATTAAAGTACTTGCCGATACCAAGTACCGATACAAGTACTAATTAATATTTTTTTAAATCATTCTAATTAACTTAAACTGTTTATTTTCATTAGACACTTCAAACATAAATAAACAAAGTACATTACTATTGGTAATCTGTAAAGTATGTCCAAACTTGTACAAAAAAATAAAATGTTTTACATTTGAACTCTTACATAGTCAATGAAATGAAATGAAACTGGTATCGGGTCCTGTAGTATCGGAGCCCTTTTATGAGTACGAGTACGAGTAAACGCACATGGTATCGGACCGATACCCGATACTGGTATCGGTGCATTCCTACTTAAAACCATTTATATATACTGTACGGTAGTCATTCTTATCAAAGTGTCTTGAATAGGAATGAAATAAACAGCTTCTCACTGCATACCAAGCACAACGGAGTCAGTGTCGTTGCGTCCCCGGTAAAAGTAAATCCAAACGAAATGTAACTCTCACTGTACTGTCTCATTTGCTGACACGCCTACTGAATTGATTGACAGGTCGGGTGGAAAAAAAAAGGCGAGAGCCGGCAGCTTCTGCCGCAGCGGTGTTCTGTGTTTATATGTTAATAAAAAGTTCTAAAAAATAAACTAAAAACAGGGAGCACTGGTCCTGCAACCCACACATCAGACAGGAAATCTGCAGAACCTCGCGCAGCCACGTTGGACCCGAGTTTAATTCGCTCGTGACAAATTCATTCATTTCCTCATCATTTCAGTCATGGAGTCAGCGGAGGAGGAAGCGATCACTTGACTTTTGGCAAAAAAACAAAAGAAAAGGCCAGATCAGGGATGAAGAAGGGGAATTTAATATATTTGTGTCGCATACAAAACAGTCCGGCGCCGGGCAGTTTATTGTGCGACAACGTGCTTGCGTTCGCGGTCGTAAAAAGTGAGCTTTGCGCATACATGCCCTGCGGGGATACGCGTGTGCCTCTTCGTACGAACGGCGTAGAGCGGCGTACGGCCGAACGCAGATAATTAATTTGTTTTCAAAAAATCTTTTTAGACCAGTTAAGTGAAATTAGATAATTTCCACGGCACACCTGACGATCACTCGCGGCACACTAAACAGTGGTTGAAAAACACTGCTATATACAAAGCAGCTTCAGTTCATTGAAATATGCAGACATTTGTATCCACACAGCATTTTTTTTTAACCAACATGCATTTCAGTCAAGTTGAGGTCTGGACCACTGCTACACTTCGATTCATTTATTTTTCAGACATTCTGTGGTAGAACTGCTGCAGATTAGGATCATTGTTTGTTACCCTGTTTGGGCTCCAATAGACAGATGGCCTCAAATTTGACTTTAAAACACTTTGGCAAATAGAGGAAATCAACATTCACTCAATTACTGTAAAGTGTGCTGGTCCCGTGGCTGCAAAACAAGCCCAAATCTCCACCCACAACCTGACAGCTGTTACGAGACATTTATTCTTAAATGCTGTTTGGTTTGCACAGGCCATGGTGCAGTGCATTATGGAAAAGCGTCCACTGTTTCCATTGCTGTCCGAGTAACCGCCACAGGAAACCTTCTGGGCACAGGCCATAACATTGTGCAACTAATCTGTCAACCGTGACTGCGGCTAATGCTGCCTCTGTTTCATGCACATTTTTAATCATATTTGTGCATTCGAAGTTTCTGCACATATTTTTAAAATAATATTACTTGTTACACTTATTATTTAATATTATTTTGCAGTTTTAATCCTTCTGTTAAGAGGTCAATCCATTTATCCATTTGAAATTTGATTGTATTTTTGTACAGGGCAGCATGGTGGCACAGTTGGTAGAGCTGCCACCTCTCAGCGAAAAGGTTGCCTGATCGAATCCCAGCTGGAGGCCTTTCTGGGCGCAGTTTGTACGTTTTCTCCGTGCAAGCATGGGTTTCCTCCCACAGACTAAAAACCTGCATGCTAGGATGACTGGTAATTCTAAATAGGTGTGTGAGAGAGAGAGTGAATGTTGTTTGTCTCCATCTGTGATGGACTGGAGACATGTCCAGGGTGTCCCCGCCTCTCGCACAGTGACGGCTGGATATGGGCACCAGGAACCCCCGCAACCCAGAAAGGAAGAAGCGGTTAAAGATAATGGATGGATTGATTTTTGTTTGTTGTTACAAAAAGTATTCCCCAGATTACAGTTTTGGAATTGGGATTATTCATATCTGGTAAGATCTTTATTTAGCTGAGACTTTTGTAAATAAAAAAGTGGTTAACGTTTTGTTTTTGTGTTGAACCCCATTATCTCTGATCTTACTTGCTCCTATTATTATGTACTTGCTTGCTTATATTTTTTAAACCTCTTTGGTTGAACATACAGTATAGTTTTTTTTTTTTGCACCCAATAATTATTTCCTTTCTATTTTTGATACTCTAGTTGTCTTCTACTGTTTTTCTGGCATGTTTGTTTAAAGAAAAACAAATAATGAAATGCTGTGTTTTTGTTAGTAAAATGCTTTAGTTACTAAATAAAGCCAGTTTAGCAGGTGTCATGGCAACAGTTTCTACGAGGATGCGCAGATTGCGTTTGAATAAAAAAATTATTATCTGACCAACTGAAAACTAGATATTTTGATTATCTGGTCAATACTTACAAGTAATATCATTTACGTATTTATGTTTCATAAAATGTCTATTGAAAGGCCACACTTGAGAACAACTTTGCACACTTATTCGGTTTTAGAAAACATTAAATAAATGCACAACTGTGTGCCAACTTACCGTCCGGCATTGAGGACACTGATACCCGTAGTCTCCGCCATTTTCATCCCAGTGCATACAGATACAAAACCGACAGAAATTGTGTCCGCATTTCAGTATGACTGGGTCTTTGAAGAACTCCAGACAAATGGCACAAGTGAGCTCTCTTTTCAAATCGTCGCTAGCCCCCGCAGCCGTCGCCATATTTTCAAGCTGGACTCCTTCAACAACGCTGAGCCAACCGGAAGTGATGAAAGAGGACGGAGGAGATGCGCGCGCGCACATGTTCTTCTTCTTCTTGTTTAATGGCGGTTGGCAAGCAACTTAAAAATGTGCATTACCGCCACCTACTGTTATGGAGTGTAGAACAGAAGAAAAAAAAAAAACATATCCTTTCTATCAGTTTCGTTTTCTTAAGATAGATTATAAAAAACTGTAAATGTTCAGAAATAGAAGAATCCCCTAAGATATTTTATAATAATAATAATAATAATAATAATAATAATAATAATAATAATAATAATAATAATAATAATAATAATAATAATAATAAACTTTATTTGTATAGCACCTTCCTACAATGCCTTGCATTGCTTAACAGGATAGAAAATATAAAATCAGGTACAATAAATCAGTGAAAATAAAAATAAAAACAGCAGCAATAAAAGGAGGTAGTGGAAATAAAAATGCTACATACTAAAATACCAAAAGTAATAAAAGTTACAGATTGAAAGCTTTTTTTAAACAAGTGGGTCTTCAGTCTGGTTTTGAACAGTCAGATCAGAGGTGACGCGCAGCTCAAAGGGGAGACTGGCTTTTGGGCCAACAATAAAAAAGGACCGGTCTCCCCATTGTTTGTACCTTGAGTGAGGCTCTGTGATTTATTCTTTTGAAGTCTATATTCTAACTTCCTTCTTTCATCAGAATACTTATGACATAACAACAAAACATGTTTTACTGTCTCTTCTTGAGAACAAAAATCTCAATTACCTGATGTGTCCCCATTTTAAATAGTGTACTATTTAAACCTGTATGTTTAAAAGGTAACCTGGATAATGCATGAGCATGCATCAGAGTAACCTGGATAATGTTTTCTTCTTTCCTACTTCTTCCTGTTACCCTCATTCCCCCAACTTTCCTTTGAATATGGAGCCATCTACCAGTTCTTTCTTTTTCCCACTGCTTCTGCCATCTATCCTTACCTTTTGTTTAATAATATATTTGATTTCCTCTTTACTAAATGGAATCCTTATTTCAATATAACTGTTTTTTAAGCTTGTTTTACATTTATCTGCTAGCTCATTTCCTTCTCTATATCTACATGAGATGGAACCCATGCAAATATGACGATTAAACCCATGGCTTGAATCCTATAAAGTAATATTTGAATCTCCAATGGAAGGTCAGGTCTACTATTAGACTGATTAGTTTTAATTGAGAGTAATGATGAACTTGAATCAGAACAAATTAAACTTCTCAAAGGAAGTACCTCTTCAATCCAACCTAAAGCCAAAATGATTCCCATCATCTCCCGTGTAAACACTGAGACCCATCAGTAATCCTCTTACACCCTCCTACACCAAGGCGACAAACAACACTCCATTATGGCTATTTGAGCTTTTAGTTGTGCCTGTATAGACTTGAACATAACCATAATACTGTATTATTAATATATAATTGCCCTGAGTATGATTCTGAATTTTTTTCTTTTTTCCTCTTCTCCATCAATGATAAGTCTACAACAATTTCACGAAATAGAGATGGATGTAGCCTACCAGTGAATGAGGACCTGTTTGCCCTATATTTATGGTCTATAAATCATAATCTTTCACATTGATTTCTATCTCCCAGCCAAAGTGTGAGAGTTTTCATTAATGTTATCATTTTAAAAACACTCTGCTTGTTCAAACTTGATTGTTTATCATGATGTGCGTGTAATGCTGACAGGAGTATTGGTCACGCCGGAAACTGTCTAAACACCGTATAAAATATTTATCTGAGAATACCTTTTGTTCTAAACTGCAGAATGTCCCAATTGTTCTGCCAACACTTATCTTATGATGACAGAAGTTGATGTATCCTGTTTTTCACTGCTGTGTCATGCTTTCCACTCCCACTTACTGCTAAAAGACGAGCAGAAAGCGACAATAATTTGAAGTTCACAGTAGACAACTTTAGGGTGTTTGCTGTGGCTTCCCTTTTTGCAAAAAGCTCCATTCAAATTCTCACTCTGTTGTCTTGTGTGAAATTGTTTTGTTTTAGATACAAGGGAAAATACCTATTACAAAGGATTTTAAATTATACTTCCATTTTTCCCAACTAGGTTAATTTTTTTTTTACATGGATGACTTTCATATTATCCTTTAAACAACAACAACAAGATAACCTTAACTGTAATCTTCTGAGATAAAGTGGTGTTTTTCCCCATTTCAACTAATAATGCTGAGATTGGAGTTGTTCTTATGGCTCCCGTACACAACCTCAAGGCTTCATACTGAATCATATCTAATTTTTTAAGAAGTGTTTCTGAAGCTGATCCAAAAGCAAGGCTGCCATAATCTAATACCGACCTTATTAGACCCATATACATATACAATATATATTATATATTGTTTTCATCGCTGTCCTCTCAGCCCCCTACTCTCTCCCCACCAAACACCTCATAACATTTAACACTTTCTTACATTTATATACTACTTTTTGAATATGAATATTCCATGTAAGCTTTTCATCCATCCACAAACCCAAAAACTTAAACTCCTTTACCCTTTCTAATTCATGACTATACAAATACATTTTTAAATCATTACTTTCTTCCTAGTGAAAAATAAAGTCTTTGTTTTATCTATTGAAATTTTAAATTCCCAATTATAAGACCACACTTCTATACTATAGATTGCTTCTTGTAATTTCTTAACTATAAATTTCAAGTTCTTGCCTCTCTTCCAGATTGCCCCATCGTCAGCAAATAATGAACAGCACATTCCATTCTCCAAATTGTCAAACATATCATTAATTGTAATAGAGAAAAACAAAGGACTTACAATACTTCCCTGGGGTGTTCCATTTTCAACAATTTTTTTTGACAATTGTTGACCTATTTTTACTTGTATTGATCTATTATGTTAAAAGTATTTTATCCAATTAAACATTGAACAGCTAACTCCCATTTTCCTTAGTTTAATTAAAAAAACCTTTCCACATCATATCATAGGCTTTCTCTATATCAAAGAAAGCAGCCACTACACTCTCCTTATTAACTTGCCCCTTTCTGATTTCATGCTTTAAACTCAAAATTGGATCCATAGTGCTTCTACCCTTCATATCCACTTTGAAATTTAGATAAATATCCCTTTGTCTCCACAAAATAATTCAATCTTTCATTTATCATTCTTTCCATTGTTTTGCATATATGTGAAGTTAATGCTATACATGTAGGTGTCAAGATCTGCTGCTTAATGTTTGAACCCACGTGCAGAAAAACAGACTGGCTCACGAATGTAAAATGAACAATGATTTATTTAACAAAAATAATAATGCTGATGGAACAAAAAAACACTTACTGAGAGGAGAGGAGATGAGCAGATCATACACCGTGGAAAGACAAAGCCCCGGTGCTCAAGGAGTGAATACACAGAGTTTATATACTGACACAAACGAGACAGTGAGGAGCACCTGAGGTGATTAGAATGAGGACCAGCTGTGAATGATTAATGCTGAAGGCCTGAGCACAGAGAGACAGACTGAGGAGTGGGAAATGACAGAGACTGAATGAGATACACAGAAACCAGTAAACAAAGCTCAGAATAACAAAGTATGGCAGGAGGGGAAACACAAAATAACATAAAGAAACAGAGCCTAAAGAAAACAGACAGGGACAGAACCTGACATAACCCCCCCCTCAAGGGTGGCACCTGACACCCCCAAGACGGACCCCACAAGAACAAGGGCGGGCGGAGGGAGGCAACAGGCAGGACGGCGGGCCAACATCAGCCCGATCCGGGGGACGCCCAGGAGGTCGCCCATCGCCATCAGCCAGATTCGGGGGTCGCCCAGGAGGTCGCCCATCGCCATCAGCCAGATTCGGGGGTCGCCCAGGAGGTCGCCCATCGCCATCAGCCAGATTCGGGGGTCGCCCAGGAGGCCGCCCATCGCCATCAGTTAGTTCAGGAGGACGTCCAGGAGGTCGTCCATCGAGCGGCGATACGTCAGGCGGGCGACCAGAGTAACGCCCAGCAACGGCCGGAACACCTTCGTCACCTTTGTCGTCGGCCGGAACACCTTTGTCGTCGGCCGGAACACCTTTGTCGTCGGCCGGAACACCTTTGTCGTCGGCCGGAACACCTTTGTCGTCGGCCGGAACACCTTTGTCGTCGGCCGGAACACCTCTGTCGTCGGCCGGAACACCTCTTGTCGTCGGCCGGAACACCTCTTCGTCGGCCGGAACACAGACGTCGGCCGGAACACAGACGTCGGCCGGAACACAGACGTCGGCCGGAACACAGACGTCGGCCGGAACACAGACGTCGGCCGGAACACAGACGTCGGCCGGAACACAGACGTCGGCCGGAACACAGACGTCGGCCGGAACACAGCCATCGTCATCGCCAGGACCCCCGTCGTTGGGCGCCGAGATGTTGTCGGGCGCCGAGGCAAGCGATAAGACGTCTGTGGCGCTGGGACCCTCTGTGGAGGACGAGGCGTCTGCGGCGCTGGGACCCCCGTCGTCAGGACCCTCTGAGACGTCGTTGAGGACCACCTCGTCGGGGACCACGTCGTCAGGACCCTCTGAGACGTCGTTGGGGACCACGTCGTCGAGACCCTCTGAGACGTCGTCTGCTTCGTCGAGGTCCTCGTCGTCGAGACCCTCGGAGACGTCGTCTGCTTCGTCGAGGTCCTCGTCGTCGAGACCCTCGGAGACGTCGTCTGCTTCGTCGAGGTCCTCGTCGTCGAGACCCTCGGAGACGTCGTCTGCTTCGTCGAGGTCCTCGTCGTCGAGACCCTCGGAGACGTCGTCTGCTTCGTCGAGGTCCTCGTCGTCGAGACCCTCGGAGACGTCGTCTGCTTCGTCGAGGTCCTCGTCGTCGAGACCCTCGGAGACGTCGTCTGCTTCGTCGAGGTCCTCGTCGTCGAGACCCTCGGAGACGTCGTCTGCTTCGTCGAGGTCCTCGTCGTCGAGACCCTCGGAGACGTCGTCTGCTTCGTCGAGGTCCTCGTCGTCGAGACCCTCGGAGACGTCGTCTGCTTCGTCGAGGTCCTCGTCGTCGAGACCCTCGGAGACGTCGTCTGCTTCGTCGAGGTCCTCGTCGTCGAGACCCTCGGAGACGTCGTCTGCTTCGTCGAGGTCCTCGTCGTCGAGACCCTCGGAGACGTCGTCTGCTTCGTCGAGGTCCTCGTCGTCGAGACCCTCGGAGACGTCGTCTGCTTCGTCGAGGTCCTCGTCGTCGAGACCCTCGGAGACGTCGTCTGCTTCGTCGAGGTCCTCGTCGTCGAGACCCTCGGAGACGTCGTCTGCTTCGTCGAGGTCCTCGTCGTCGGCGAAGAGACGGCGTCTGGACCCAGGACAGGCGAAGCGACGGCGTCTGGACCCAGGACAGCCGAAGCGTCGAGGTCTGCAGCAGCCGAAGCGTCGAGGTCTGCAGCAGCCGAAGCGTCGAGGTCTGCAGCAGCCGAAGCGTCGAGGTCTGCAGCAGCCGAAGCGTCGAGGTCTGCAGCAGCCGAAGCGTCGAGGTCTGCAGCAGCCGAAGCGTCGAGGTCTGCAGCAGCCGAAGCGTCGAGGTCTGCAGCAGCCGAAGCGTCGAGGTCTGCAGCAGCCGAAGCGTCCAGGTCTGCAGCAGCCGAAGCGTCGAGGTCTGCAGCAGCCGAAGCGTCGAGGTCTGCAGCAGCCGAAGCGTCGAGGTCTGCAGCAGCCGAAGCGTCCAGGTCTGCAGCAGCCGAAGCGTCCAGGTCTGCAGCAGCCGAAGCGTCCAGGTCTGCAGCAGCCGAAGCGTCCAGGTCTGCAGCAGCCGAAGCGTCCAGGTCTGCAGCAGCCGAAGCGTCCAGGTCTGCAGCAGCCGAAGCGTCCAGGTCTGCAGCAGCCGAAGCGTCCAGGTCTGCAGCAGCCGAAGCGTCCAGGTCTGCAGCAGCCGAAGCGTCCAGGTCTGCAGCAGCCGAAGCACCAAGGACCAGAGATGGCAAGTACTTTGCCACAAAAGCTGCCTGCCAACGTTCCAGCTCCTCCTGTGACACCCTCTCTCCCTCCTCCAGAAAGCGAGGGCTGGGCTGTACATCTGGTGGCGAGCGAGGAGGAGACGGACAGCGGGGTGCAGCGGCGAGGTGAGAGTCGGTGGTCTTGCCTCTTCTTTGCCGCCTCTTCCTGCTGCGTTGGTGGTGCGAGCTGAGGATGGGCGCACCCCAGAGTTCATCCTCCAGCTCAGCGTCATCGTCTGACCACAGCAGCAGATGTGACGAGCAATAAGCCGGCAGGGTGGAGGAAGAAGCTGGCTTAAAAGCCAGGCGGCTCCCCCAGAACCGAGACCTCATTTCCTCTTCCTCCACAAGAAGAGGTGATGGTAGGATCTCCACCTCCGGGCTGTGGTGACCTCGTCTCCGGACGGGTTCAGTCCGAAACGCCCCCCACCGGATCACAGGCTCCTCCATCAGTTCCTGTTTCTCCTTGTCCCTCTGAGCAGTTTTGTCTGCCTCACGGGCGAGCCATTCAAAAATATCTATTTTTCTGCTGGGCTCTTTCTGATGACCGGGGCTTTCTGTCATGATCTGCTGCTTAATGTTTGAACCCACGTGCAGAAAAACAGACTGGCTCACGAATGTAAAATGAACAATGATTTATTTAACAAAAATAATAATGCTGATGGAACAAAAAACACTTACTGAGAGGAGAGGAGATGAGCAGATCATACACCGTGGAAAGACAAAGCCCCGGTGCTCAAGGAGTGAATACACAGAGTTTATATACTGACACAAACGAGACAGTGAGGAGCACCTGAGGTGATTAGAATGAGGACCAGCTGTGAATGATTAATGCTGAAGGCCTGAGCACAGAGAGACAGACTGAGGAGTGGGAAATGACAGAGACTGAATGAGATACACAGAAACCAGTAAACAAAGCTCAGAATAACAAAGTATGGCAGGAGGGGAAACACAAAATAACATAAAGAAACAGAGCCTAAAGAAAACAGACAGGGACAGAACCTGACAGTAGGTCTATACTGTAACTTGTAGGATTTGTTTTCTCTTTCCCTGGCTTTAAATTTGGAACTATAACTGCTTCTACGCCACAGGTGAATATCCCCCTTTCCATATCTTATTAAAGAAATCTAATAATATCTTTTTAGATGAATTATAATAATAATAATGATAATGAATTCAATTTATAACGCACTTTTCATTAGTGAAAATCTCAAAGTGCTACACACATTCATACACCGGTAGCGGCAGACTACCATGCAAGGTGCTTTCCAGTCCTACCGGAGCAACTTGGGGTTAAGTGTCTTGCCCAAGGACACAACGACACATGGTGTGGGGAACCGGGATTCGAACCGCCAACCTTCCGATCGGGGGACGACTGCCATTACCACTATGCCACGGCCGCCCCAATATTCTAAAAGAAAGAAAAAAGAATTACTAAGTTTATCATAATATATGAAATAATGGCCCTCATGCACGAAAATGTTCGTATTTTTATCCTAAATTTCTCCTACTTTTGTTCGTACGAAGCGTTCGTACGAACATGCCACGTCAGATCCAACAAAGTCTTCTATCATGAGGAAACGTGTGTAAATGCAGTGCGTAAATTTAATGAATCCCACCTGTCCTAAACAGCTGCGCGTGCACGCGTGAAGGTTATTTACATAATTCCCACCCCTCAAAACACCATATAAGGCCACGCTTCCTGCCTTCTGACAGCAGGAAGTGTCCATTCATTCAAACTCATGAAGTAAAAGGAGAACTTCACGCGTTCGGAGTTCTGCTCTCAGTGGCGCTGTGGCTACCCCCCCGCAGGTGTCGGATGGTCAAATATCTCTAATTTTAGGCCCTGTACACACGTAGCCTGGTGTTTGAAAAACGAATATTTGCACACAAAAAATATCTCTGTCCATACATGTTCGAATATTTAAAATGTTTGTTTACATGTCCCGTTTTTTTCACCACAGAACGTTGTAAAGTTGTAATGAATATGCTGAACCCATAGGTGGCAGTGTAGTGCTGTCACAACCCTTCACCCATGCAGCCGCGACTTCCTGTTATTTATTTATTTATTTTCTTTCGTTTGTGTGGACAGACCGTGAGGTTTAACTACTATTAAATACCGTGTTGGAGTACAAAGTTAATAAAACGCAGCAAAATGTCGACTAGGAATCATGTCAGAGCAGGTATGTTGACTTTTTAGTGCTTTTTTTAGAGCATTATGTGACGTGACCGCCGCTCCAGCTGGACCAGCTGGAGCAGAAAGCTCCGTTCTGAAAGTTCACACGCAGACTCGAAAACGGAGAGTTCTCAAATCTTCACTTTGGCCGGAGTTTTGTTATTATTCGTTTATAGTTACATCAACCGGCGTTCACGTGTGGATGAAAGGCTAAACCGCATGATAAACTGTTCGGTTTTAATGATAAACGGCTACGTGTGTACAGGGCCTTAGTGTACTGTGTTACATTTAGTTTCACTCATTCAGAAGAGCTGCACCGCTACCCCCCCACCCCCCGCAAGTGTCGGATGTGTTTTTGAACAGAAGCATTTTAAAATGTCTCGAAACTACAGTTAACTTCATATTAATATTGTAGTGCATATACTGTGTGTCCCGTGGGTCGTACAGTATCAGAAATCAAGAATAAATGGTTTGATCTGAAAATGGCTTCAAACAAACGTCTCGCCGCAGCACGGACAGGAGGTGGTCAGTCTGCGAGATGGATGAGCAGACTGACTGCAAGACGCGCGATGATCCACACTCAGAACACAGATGACAGTGCGCCCGCAGTCAACAGGCAGCTTAAATAAAAAATGACATGAAACGAATGAATAAGCTGGTTTCGCTTTTTCTCTGCGGTGCTGTGTGTGTGTGTGTGTGTGTGTGTGTGTCTGGTCGACAGTGGCGCGGCGTGGGTGGACCGTGCCGACACTGGCGCGGGGTGGGGGGACCCCGTGCCGACAGTGGCGCGGCGTGGGGGGGCGTATGCCACACCACGCGCGGGGGCGCACGGTGGTCGAGTAGGGCGCGGGGGCGGGGTTGAAGCCGCTTTCTTTTAATTTAACAAATTTGTGTCGTTGCATTTAATTCTTTTTAAACTCAGAATATTTTCTAAATAACGAAATATAAGTTATTAGTGATGGAAATCCATCTGGATAACAGCGGACCGACTGCTCGTAAAATATACGACAGGTCCGGACCACACGTACATTTTGTTCGTATCTGAAAAAAATCTTAGGATACGAAAACATTGTTGGATGCCACAAATGATCCTAAATCACTCGTACGCACAGTTTGAGATCAAATCTGTGCGTACGAACGGTTCGTGCATGAGGCCCAATGTATCAGTATCTTTGTTGATTTAAAAAAAGCATTCGATACTATTGATCACACCATTCTCCTTGAAAAACTGAACAAATATGGTATTAGAGGACCAGCATTACAGTGGGTATCTAGCTACTTAAAAAATAGGAAACAATTTGTACAAATAAATGATGTAAGATCTGACCTCTGTAATATCACATGTGGAGTTCCCCAAGGCTCTGTACTTGGACCAAAGCTTTTTATTTTATATGTGAATGACTTGGTAAATGTGTCAGGACTCCTTAAATGTGTACTTTTTGCTGATGATACCACTTTTTTCTGTTTAGGTGAAGATATAGAACAAATGTTGAAATTGATAAAGACAGAATTTGTCAAGATACAAACTTGGTTTAAAATAAATAAATTATCATTAAATCTAGAAAAAACTAATTACATGATATTCAGTAATAAAAAGAAAACTGTTGATGTTCCACTCAAAATTGAGGATGTTGAGATTTGTAGAGTGAATGAGGTGAAGTTTTTGGGTGTTATCATTGATGACAAACTGACATGGAAACAACACATAAATTCTGTAAGAATAAAAATAGCTAAATCGATTGCAGTACTGTACAAAGTCAGAGACCTATTGAATGATAAAGCTCTGTATTTGTTGTATAACACAATCATTGTTCCACACTTAATCTATTGTATTGATGTTTGGGGGAATGCGTGTAAAACAATCACAAAGCCTATTTTTGTATTACAGAAAAGAGCTGTAAGAATTATCACTAGAAAACATTACCGTCATCCATCAAGTACATTATTTTATCAACTGAAGTTATTGAAGTTCCATGATTTGGTAGACTATAATATTTTATCAGTTATGTATAGGGCTCAAAATAATGCATTACCTTTAAATATCCAAATGCATTTTGTTAAAAGACAAAGTTGTTATAATCTTAAGGGGACAGAGATGTTTGTAAAACCACAATTCAGAACTAGTTTGAAGGGACGTTCTACCTCAATCCAGGGAATTAGATTATGGAATGGCTTGGAGAATGTAGTTAAAAATGCCAAGTCAATGTTTACATTTAAAAAAATGATCAAAACAAATGTGTTAAAAAAATATATGAAATAGCGTAATGTGTATTGTATTAGTTAGAAAATTAGAAAGAGTTAGTCATTTTGTACTGTTGGTTGAAGATTATTATTGTTTAATCTGATTGTTGGAAAAAGTTGGTTGAAGATTATTATTGTTTACATGGTTGATTATTGTTGTTTAATCTGATTGTTGGAAGTAAGGGGCAGATATAATAAGATTTATTCTTCTTTCTGCTACCTTTCATTTTTTTACATTTTGTACACTATCATTTATGAGATTGTCTTGTATTGTTTCTTTTGTAAAAAAATGAACAAATTTAATAAACATAAACAACATAAACATAAACCTGCTTCTATATTCTTCTGGGATAATTTATTTAATGATATCTGTTGGAAAGATGTTTGGTTGTTACCTAGAAAATACTTTATAACTAATAAGATTCGAGAAGTGTCCCTAAAGATTCTGCATAAATGTTATCCTGTAAACTATATAATCTCCAAGTACCGTCCAAACGTAGACCCAATGTGTTCACTCTGCCACAGCTCTGAGGAGACCATCATCCATCTCTTCTGGGACTGTTCTCATACTCAGGTGTTCTGGAAAGACATTTTCATGTATGTAAATAGAAAGTTAGAAATTGACCTACCATTTGACGCTAAAATTATACTGTTTGGTTTCTTTTGTCCAAATATTTCAAGTAAGAAAGTTTTTGTTGTAAATTTAATACTACTCTTAGCCAAATTTTACATCCACAGCTGTAAATTCTCCTTGCTAAAACCTAGATTTATAGTACCCTGATGCATGCTCAATAATCCAGGTAGAAAAATCCTTTGGAGCACAAGTTAGGAGTCATCAGGACTCTGTACCACAGAGCAGACAGCGTCCCCACTAACTCAGGAGCCAGACAGAAGGAGAAATCACACACAAAACAGGCTCTAGAGAAATGTGGATATCCTAACTGGGCCTTCCTGAAAGCAGAGAAGAAACCCAAACAGGACTCCAGCCAGCCATCAGGTGAAAAGAAGGAACCCAGACCCAGACCAGTGGTCATTCCGTATGTTGCGGGAGTTTCAGAGACATTGAGACGTTTATTTTCTAAACACAACGTCCCAGTGGCTTTTAAACCCCAAAATACATTACGGCAAAGACTGGTTCATCCCAAAGATCCAGTCCCCCGGCACAAACAGAGTAATATTGTGTATGCTGTTCAGTGTCAGGAGGGTGATCAGTCTTACATCGGGGAAACTAAACAGCCACTGGCCAAAAGGATGGCCCAGCACAGAAGATCAACATCATCAGGTCAGGACTCTGTGGTCTACACTCATCTCCAGGTCAGAGGTCACTCTTTCAGGGATGAAGATGTTCACATCCTTGATAGAGAGGAACAATGGTTTGAGAGAGGAGTAAAGGAGGCCATCTTTGTGAAAAGAAACCGTCCATCATTAAACAGAGGTGGAGGCCTCCGGGTTCAACTGTCCCCCTCTTACAATGCTGTTATTGCTAGTATCACTCAGCCCTCTGTGAATAGCAAACAACCATCAGGGTGTTAACGATCCATCGTTAGGCTGATGGTCCTCCTTGATCATGTGAGCAGCTGGTTTCGGCTGTCATCAGCCAACTGGTTGATCCACTGTGGGAGGGTGCTATTTATAAGACTGAGCTGAACTCAGCTTCTCAGACTGAGGAAGTCTTTCGGACGAAAGACGAAACGTTTCTACAGTTTTGTTTTTTTTTTGCTTTGTTTTGTTTTGTTTTTTGAATGTCCAGAGGACCAGACTTAGCTTTTTTGGATAGATTTATAGTGTTTTCTAATTATATTTCTTCTTACTTATCTACTTTAAAGTATTGTACTAATGCAAAAGCTTTAAAAACTAAAACAATCTGTAACGAATTTCTGTTGTAAGCTGCCCAAAACACTTTTTTTTGTTTTTTGTTTATGTGCCTTTATTCTCTTTTGTGCAATGCATGCCTTAAGTCTCGAGCCATGTTTGACATTGTAAGTTTTTTTTGTACTTGTTTTTTATTATTTTTAAAAGAAGTAAGAAACAGAATTACTGTATATCAAAACACAAGAAGGTTTTCGTTTGTTCTTGGGTTGTAGGCTGCACCTGACACAGGTGAGTGTGGTCTACAATGAAATGTGAAGCATCTGAAGCTAAACCTGCTCCATTTGTCAAAAAGTCTGGTCTCAATCAAAGATCTGGAACTCCTTGGAGTCCTCCCAGAGCTGGAAGAGGTTTCTGTGGAGAGAGATGTCTGGACCTCCCTGCTCAAGATGCTGCCGACCTGAGTCCAGAACAAGATGATGGATGGATTCATACAGTTAGCTAGAAGTAGCACAGAATAGCAGTACACGAGCTAAAGAAGCAAAAAGTTAGTTCAATGAAGCAAAATTCTCTTTAACAAAACCAAAATAACAAAAACAACAATTTTTTTAGTGCACCTAAAATAAATTTCAACATGTTTTTTCCTCAATAATATATTTTTTAATTTTTATTTTAGGTGTTCAAGTAAAAATGAGTGAAAGGAAACGCAGCAGCAGATTGGCTTCAGGTTCCTCTCCTGCAGCGAGCTCGTCCACTGAGCTGCCTGACAGGTAACGCTGATCCAAAGTATAAAAAAAAACAGAATCCAAGGTGTTTATTGTTCTTTTTTTTTCTTCTTTTTTTTTACCAACAAGTAAAAGTTAGTAAAGTCTGCATCTTTCACATTATACTGTAAACTGTTCATTGTAAAAATAGATAAAAACTAAGATTAACTCTGAATAACTTTTTCCAGGTCGTTCCTCAAGCGTGCTGCATCCTTGTTCCCGCCGCCTGACTTTAGTGCTGAAAAACCCCAAAGGTAAAAACTAAATGTTGTGTTTAAAATATGTGTTTTATTAATTTTAATACTTCTGTCCAAAGACGTCTTATGGTGTGGTGCCGTCTGTCTGAGGACAGTTTTTGACCTTGGCTCTGAATTGATGACCCTGTAACAAACAAAGGTCAAACATCACAGCTGAACACCTCATGGTTCAAATATGATCCATTCAAGGTCATGGGGTCAAAGGTCAAGATCAGAGATGACCCCATTGTTTAAACCTAGTCTATGGTTCATGCTTGACACCTGAATAACAGAACTGTCAAACCCTTTGGCTCCTACATTGTCCTTCTCTGTCCATCCATAAGACAGTCCACAGTCAGGAAGTTGTCTGTGGTTGGACTCCACATGTGTTTAGGACAGAAAATGTCCTCATGCTGTGTCTCCATGTTGGATTTTGTTTTGTTAAGACCACTTCCACCACAGAAATCTGGAGTAGTTTTGTCTGATGATCATAAAATGGTTTGGATCGGCTGGTAGTCGTCAACAGGTGAGCTCTTCCCATTGCTAGTGGTGCAGACACTTCTATTCAAGAATGCTGCGTAAGGGAATTCATGCTTTGGATTTTGATAACTGTTGATTTACTAATGGACGTATAATGTATTGTGGGAACTTCTCTACCTCTAAAGGACAACCCAGCTACCATGCGGAGAAAACTAATTTTGACCGGTTGTATCTGAGATCTCGTTCGATCACTAGCCAGACTTGTGAACATGACTGTTAGCTTGCAGTTCAGCTCTCGCTTCACCGCAATGGACCAGCACAGAGTTCACAATACTGCAGAAGCTGCACCGATTCATCAGTCAGTCTCATGTCCGGTTCTTAAAAATACTTGAGATACATAAACCGTTCCACTTGAGGAAGCACCTCGCTCTCAACCCTTAAAAAAAAAATTAAAAAAAAAAAGGAGTTTGTGTTAACCCCAGGCATAACACAAACTCCTTTTTTTAAATCCAATAAAAGACAAACGTAAAATAATTTGAACCAGGTGGGACGCGAACCCGAGTCTAGATAAAATTAAGAGTGGAAGGCGAATGCTTTAACCACTCAGCTACGGCGGCATATTGGTTTTTTCAGCAGTCCACTTTTACTATAAAGGATTCGCCCCACGTAACATCCTTGTTACGCGTAGGAGTTAGAGAATATTAGTTATATTTTAAAAACCATGGCTACGGGCAAGAGTTAGAGAATATGAGTTATATTTTAATTAAATTCAGCTCGCGCTGAAAGGCGGAAATGCCTTGTATGGGTGCGCGCTTCGTGTTATTTACGTTCTAACATAAGCTGATTTGTAATCAGTTATTAACAAAAATTAAACTCAGAAACACTAATTTTTTTTTTCATTCAACCTTTATTTAGTCAGGTAAATCTTTTGAACCTCATGGGCTCATTTACGAAAGTGACCTGCTAAAACTAAAGAACAATGAACAGCAGTGATAGAATTTCATTAAACAATAAACAAACAAACAATAAACAATAGAAAACAAAAAGAGAGAAAAAAAAAACAAAAGATTTTTTTTTCTTTTTTTTAACAAAGTATCAAAAAACTAGCAAGAGTTGCAAGAACCTAGCAAGAAACACTAATATATATATTCAGCTAACAAATATTTTTTAGCGGCGTCTCCTCTCTTAAAACACTGTGCGCGCAGACAAGAACTGCCCACCCACTTCAAGAGAACTGCCCACCCACTTCAAGGCGGCTCTCCGGACAAGGCGGCTCTCCGGACAATGCGTAATGAGCGGGGGCGGGCCAGGCCGGGCTCTGGGCCAACCAGGGGCGGGCCGGGCCGTTGAGGGCTGTGCAGTGCGAAAACGGCTTGTGTCTCAACCCATAGAGCCCAGTAGGGTTGAAGTAAAAAAATAAAAAAACCTACATGCATGTAGTTTTTTTTATTTTTTTACTTCAACCCATGGGTTTGCTTTCTTCTGGATACCTACAGGAGGGACCATACAGGTCAGGTGCAATATACCATGGGTGGCAGCTGTAGGCGAGGTCCTTGGTGTTCCAACTCTTGTTTACTGACCTTAACCTGATGAAAAATGTGTGGACTATTCTCAAAATCCAGGTTTATGCCAGAAATCCAAATAATTATGTGATGTAATCAATCAAGCAAGTATACATTTCCCTTTCTCTCTCTTTGTCTACTGATTGAGAATGTTTTATTGTCATGACACAACAAATAATGTAGATTAAGAAGATTATTTTTCTTTTTGGATTGGGGCGGCAGTAGCTTTGTTCATCATTAATTATTTGCAGTAATGTCCCGTTCTTTGGTTAGATTATTCTGACCATAAATTCTACACATCTATCTGAAGTACAGTAATGTGTTGTTTCTATCACTACAGCCAACCATCTCTCTGTTCAGCATGTAATGAATTAAGTGATCCAGTCGAGTTATCCTGTGGACACTGGTCTTGCAAAGATTGCTTACAGCCAGACTTGTATCAGTCTGAGTCACCAGTGGACTGCAAGTGTCCAAAATGTGGAAAGAAACCCAAAAAATCACCAGGTAACTTCTGAATTTGTTATTTTACCAACAATTGTTAGCAATGTAGCATTATCTTAGTAGAGTTGTGAAGTCCATATTACTTTGGGATGTTTAGATAGTTTGTGTTGCATTTTGTGAAATTTTAGTGATTAAAAATAATTTATATGTTTTAAAGGGGACCACATATACGGTAGGTCTTTAAAATTTTTATGTTATGTCTGTGTGCTATCTTGACAATATTAATTCATTTTAATACACAAAATAATTCTTAGATAATTAATTATACCCTTTTTAATTCTGCCATTTTTAACTTTCGTTTTGAACGACCGGTTTCTGATACGAGTTCTGAAGTCCACGCCCTTCAACGATCTGTTTACGCCCTCTGTAACAGCCAGTATCTGTAATGTGTTGTTGTTTTAAAATTAGCTCTTTTTTTATTACTCATTTGACTTACTGTTAGTGCTAGCTTAAGATAACTTACCGAAACCCGTCTGAGCGCGCCGCAATTTGCTGCTCCTTTTAGCATTAGACCACCCGAATCCGATGCTAATGTTAGCTTGTTCCTCTTCCGGTGTTCGCCAGCTCCGCTCGTTGCACGCGGAGATTTTGGGAGTTATCGCTGTTCCAGTCAAGACAACACAAAGTTCACCAAGTGTCTCCCGTAAATTAATCCGTAAGGAGAAGGTCCTCGCTGCTGCGAGGCTGCTGCGAGGCTGTACAGTTGAAGCTCCGCTCCATCCGCCAGAAGAGGGTCCCGTTGCCGCCGGTCCCTACGCCGGGGGTCTGCTCGTTTAATTTTTGCCGGCTGCGCGTTGGGAGCGATCGCAAATACACTAAAAATTGAACTAAAACATAAAAATAACAATTATACTTTATTTATAAAGCCATTTAAAAAAACACAGCTGCAACAAAGTGCTGTACACATGAAATTAAGAACATATAAACAAAAGATGAGATGAAATCATGAAAAACAACAGTCATGTGTTTAATACAGAAGTGGGTTGAGCCTAACCAGGGGTTGCTAGGTGAGGGGCTGGACTCATGTTGGGGTGGGTTGTGGCTGCGGTTTGTGACGTCACAAACCGCAGGAAGTGAGAAACGAACCGTTTTTATCACAGACAAATAAATCTACTTAGAGTAAATAAACCACTGGGTGCATTTCTTTGGCCTTAGGACTGTTTTTTACATACCCAAAGTTGAGTAAAAAAAAACATTAAAAAGTGAATTTTGCATGTGTGGTCCCCTTTAAAAGTTTTCATGGACTAGAGCTTTTGTAGAGGTCAATAATCAACATGGTCTCAACTTTTTACATGAAAAAAAAAAGGTTCTACAGTGCTTTGTTTTTGTGTGATATGGAGCCTCGTGTACAAAAGGGTCAATACGCACAAAAACGTGGCGTACACCCTTTTTCAAGCAAAACTTCCGATGTATCAAGAATTAAATGATTGTGGAAATGTGCACAGCCCACACCATCTTCATTCGTTCAACCTTTATTTAGACAGATAAGTCACATTGAGCCTCGAAGACTCATTTACAAGTGAGATCTGCTTAGACAGACAAAAAGTAATGAAATTAGACACATTAGGAAATGGAGGCGAAAAAATTCCTATTAAAATCTTTCTTCATACCTGAGAAAAAAAATTAATATTTAAAAACACCTCGCACAGATAAGCACATGGTGACGTAGACGTTCTGTAGAGGGGGGGAGACACCGAGAACGATGAGCAATGTTCATAGATGCTCTCGAGGGCACTGTAAGAGTTCAGATAAGGATGCAATAATCAACCAGCTCCCTCCGATGAGATCCGAAAACATTCTCGAGGATGTCGGGGAATGGCCAAGGTCAACGCTAATGAGAATCCAAGAGTCCTGAAATGATGATAGAATGTTTATTCAGCTGGTTCACTCTGGTTGACGGTGGAGTTCCCCGATGGGCAGGGGTGAGCGTCAGATTACATGTCCTCCAGGCGTATTCAGATAAGGTGGCCTTGAAGGCAAGCCGGGGGGAGCCAGATTCAGATAAACACACAATTGTTTTAAGTACAGGCAGAACATAATGACATCTACCTTGAGTCTGTGTTGGTCCAAAAGATACTGAAAATGTCCAAAATTATGTGGCCACACACCGATGGAACGTGCCTGTGTAAAAATCCCCGACATCTGATCCATCCTGCCCAAGGCAACTGAGTCTGGGTACACAGGCAAGAACCAAGCCATCACAAAGGCAAGCAGCGTGATCGGGTTTCAATTTGCTGCAGACGACTTCCTTAATTGTAGATAAAACCAGCAACCAGCTGAATCCAAAAAGCAAGAACCAGTTATCGTAAATCAAATTAAGTATGCGTCCTTAGTAGATCCACAGATGACAGCAGAGATAGATACTTCATCAAGTCTTGAAGTCGATGAAATATCCAGCTGTGTGCAGCCAACAGGGCAAATCGGCTCACCTACAGCCTGTCTTCTCTTTGAAGAAATGTTATCAAATTGTTTAGAGGACCAACTGACCAAATAAGTCCATAGTTTTCATGGTTGGCGAACTCACGTTTCTATGGTTATTGGTCCATTGGCAACACTTAGGTGATACTAGGAAACCGCTATTGATAAAACTATTATTGTATGCATCGGGCATGCATGATGAACAATTAATACATCCATATTTATAGAATTAGATAAGTGGATACGGTGTTTCCCTTTGTTTACTTGCCTTGGCAGGCAACCGTGAAGGGAGGGATAGACGGAGACATGTCTGTGTTACACGCTGCTTGTACCGATGTAACAACAGTTTTCAAGTGGGGGTGGGGGATGAAGAAGACTCAGTGTGAAGGAACAGAGCTAGCTTCCTATAGCGTTTTAGCTAGCACATCTATATTGCGCGCCGCTAGCTTAGTGCTACGTCAGTGCCGGCAGTTGTTGACACACTTGTTAGTTTGGTAGGCAGGGCTCTCAGTTCAGTTGACAGGGCAATGCGCTCTGCTTCTATAAAAGTAGGAAAATAATAATAATGTGTTATCATGTTCCCATATAATGGATAAATTGGCTCTCTGCTTTTAAATCATCCAACACCAGGTGGAGCAGTGGGCATCTATGGAAAGCACTAAGATATAGGCTAAAATCATGAGCAAACTGGTACAGAAAATACCTTCAACAACATCAGCTTCAGTCTTATTAGAGGATCTAGCAAATGGCGCAATAAGCAGAGAGCATGTATTTAGTGACGGAGAAGATTTTCTGGCCCACGATGTATTTAGTGACGGAGAAGATTTTCTGGCCCACGATGACAATTGGCTCAGCTGTTTTAGGCTTCCAAGGCTAATCCTTTTGGAACTGTGCTTTGAGTATGTGATTCCTCATGTGCAGGTTATATTTAAATATTTGTATATTTAAATGGGGGCGTGTCGAGGGAGGAGTCAGGCATTCATGTGGGCTCAATTCCACATTGATTGGGATCTACAAAGGAAGTGTGCTTGGATTCATGCATACTTACGGTTTCATGGATTTATTTGTGCGTATACTGTTCTCAATTTAAGCGTATGCCATTTTCAGTAGGAAATCCACGCAAGTCTTTGTACATGAGGCTCCTGGGTGTTTTTCCCAAAACTTCACTAATATTAACTGATTACGGTAACTGAACCCTCTTTGATTTGTTACTTTCAACAACTTCTCCTTTTACTTTTACAGGTGATAATAATCTTTTAAAAGTAAGAAATGCCCTTAAAAATGAAATGCGACAGAAATTTTCTGTGACATCTGAAGGTAATGGTGACCAACAAACTTCCCTGAAAACCATCTACACAACACTCTACATCACAACTGCAGACAGTGAAGGACCAAACAGAGAACACGAGTTCAGACACCTCAAACGTAAAGTGACAAAGCAGTCATCAAATGATTGCTCTGTAAACCTCAGAGACATCTTTAAACCTTTGTCTGGCGAAGAAACAGCTAAAAGAATAGTGCTCACAAAAGGAGTTGCTGGCATTGGAAAATCCTTTGCTGTGCAGAAGTTCATTCTTGACTGGGCTGAAGACGAAACAAACCAGGATGTTGATTTTGTTTTTGACCTTCCTTTTCGAGTGTTGAATTTGAGTAAAGGTGAGAAAAGCCTGCATGATCTTCTGACTGAGTTCTACCCTGTGCTCCAGCCTCTGAAAGACTCAGAATATGCTAAAACAAAGATAATAGTGATCCTCGATGGTCTGGATGAAAGTAGACTTCAACTGGACTTCAATAACACAAAGATAGTGCAGTCTCTGAAAGACAGAACATCTGTTGCTAATCTCCTAGTAAACCTGATTCAGGGTAAACTCCTTCCTGATGCAAACCTCTGGATAACTTCTCGTCCTGCAGCAGCCAATCAGATCCCTGCAAAGTATATCGACATGGTGACAGAGATAAGAGGGTTTACTGACCCACAAAAAGAGGAATACTTCAAGAGAAGGTTTAGTAAAGACTTGGGTCTCGCCGACAGAATAATATCCCATATTCAGTCCTCACAGAGTCTGGACATCATGTGCCAGATCCCAATCTTCTGCTGGATTGCTGCTGTTTTATTTCAGGAGGTCTTTGGAAGCGATGAAGAAACTGAAACCCCTCAAACTTTGACAGAGATGATGGCACATTTCTTGTATGTCCAAACAAAACGCAGAAGCGGGAAATATGACAAGCTAACTAGGAAACACAAAGAGAATCTTTTCAAGACACACAGAGGGTTTCTTCTGAAACTTGGAAAGCTTGCATTTGTCCACCTTCAGGAAAACAAGCTCATCTTCTATGAAGAAGACCTAGAGGACTGTGGCATTGACATCACAGAAGCAACAGTGCACTCTGGTTTTTGGAACATGGTTCTTAGAGAAGAAGAATTATTCTCCCAGAAAAACACGTTCTTCTTTGTGCATCTGACTGTACAAGAGTTTTTTGCAGCTCTCTACGTTTATGAATGCTTTACAACAAAGACAACAAAAGAACTTGGAAACTTCCTTAATTTGGAAGATAAATACTATTCTTTACTTGATATTGTGAAGAAGACCATTGACAAAGTGTTGGAGAAAAAGAATGGTCATTTGGACTTTTTTCTGCGATTCCTCCTTGGTCTGATGGTTGAACCCAACTGTAGAGTCCTCCAGGGTCTATTGACTCCACTGGACCAAAACGAAGATACAGACAAGAAAATTTTAACCCACCTTAGATCCATCCGAAGAAAGACCCTGTCTCCAGATAGCTGTATCAACATCTTCCAGACCATGGTTGAAATGAGGGACCACAAATTAAAAGATGAGATACAGGAGTATCTCAAAATGTCTGACCGTTCAAAGACAGAGTTGACTCCTCTACACTGCTCGGCTCTGGCCTACATGCTGCTGGTGTCAAAGGATGAACTGGAAGAGTTGGATCTGAAGAGCTACAACACAACGGATGAGGGCAGGAGAAGACTGATCCCAGCTGTGAGGAGCAGCAAGAAGGCTGTGTAAGTTTTATTAATGTGTTATTTCTCTAAATCCATGGATAGATTGACTATAGACTGATTAAAAGCCTCAGAAAGGTCAAACTAGATGTGATGTTTTTTTTTTGCTACAAAAAGCTTGTGATGATGATAGATATCTGGCTTTACAAAGTCGCTAACAGAGTCATTTGCAAAACACTACAACACTTCCTCTTTTGTGCTTCTCATTGGGATCCACAAATGCAAAAATCAATTTGCTTGTCTCATAAAAACATGACAGCTTGAACAAGATATTTCAGATTATGTAGGCACATATAGATTTCCAAAAGTCGCACTATCCTTTCTCTTAAGTTGCATCTCATTATATTCCTGTCTCCTCTCTTCAGTCCTCTCACTGTCATATTCCTTCTAGGCTAATCTCTTTCTTTAAATGGCATCCTGCACTTCACTATTCCACCACCAGGTTTCCTTATCATCCATTCTCTGTCCAGATGACACACCAAGTACCTTCCTACCTGTCTCTCTAATTACTGTTGCTGTAGTAGCCCAGTCACTTGGAAGCTCTTTCTTACCACCCAGAGCCTTTAACAGCTCGTCTCTGAATTTCTCACAACATTCTTCCTTCTTTAGCTTCCACCATTTGGTCTTCTTCTCTGGTTTTACTCTTTTTCTCTTCTTCGCAACAACAGTCATTCTACACACAACCATCCGATGCTGTCTGGCCACGCTCTCCCCTGCTACAACCTTACAGTCTCCAATCTCCCTCAGGTTTCCTCTTCTACACAGAATGTAGTCGACCTGTGTACTCCTTCCTCCACTCTTATAGGTCACTCTATGTTCCTCCCTCTTTTGGAAATAGGTATTGACTATAGCCATTTCCATTCTCTTGGCAAAATCCACCACCATCTGTCCTTCCTGGTTTCTTTCCTTGACACCAAACCTACCCATCACTTCCTCATCCCCTCTGTTTCCTTCACCAACATGTCCATTCAGGTCTGCTCCAATCACCACTCTTTCCTCCCTGGGAATACTCTCTATCACTTCATCCAGATCTTTCCAAAATGTATCTTTCTCCTCCCCATCACATCCAACCTGTGGAGCATAACCACTGACAATGTTTAGCATCAGACCTTCTACTTCTACCTTCAGACACATCACCCTATCTGACACACTCGTCACATCTACTACATTTTTTGCCAACTCCTTCAGGACCACCCCTACTCATTTCTCTTTCTATTCATACCATGGTAAAACAGTTTAAACCCTGCTCCTGTCATTGTCCCCACATTTAGAGTCGTTACACTCAGTCCTACATTCTTGACCTTCATCTTCTCCCTCCGTCTCCTGACATGTTTCCCTCGTCTTGGTCTTTGACTAACGGTAGCACAATTTATGCTGGCACCCTGTTTGTCAATATCACTTGTGGCAGTTATTGTTAACCCTTGCCTCAGATGATCTGATATGGCGTTTAGACGAACTTGCACGTTTGTTTCAGCAAAAGTGTTTTACACAGGACGCCCTTGTATGAGTCAACCTTCACCATTTACTCTCGCTTGGGACGGCACAAGAGATACACTGACTGGTTTATGTCCACTAGTCTAATGTTCATTACTCCCCAAAGTGATTCTCTTTTTCTTATTGGCTTCTTTCTGTAACAGTTTAATGCCAGAAAGTCAACTTAAAGGCACATTCAGTGTTCTTGCGATTTCCTGAACTGAAAGACTTTCATGGCTTTTACTATCAGTTTTAGTTTGAAGGTTTTAGATGTGAATAGTATATCTGCACATAACTTAAAATCATAAGCTTTTAATCCTTTTCTAGGTTAAAGGACTGCAAGGTGACTCTAGAGTGGGTTGAACTTCTGGCCTTTGGTCTCAAGTTCCCTCTGTCACCTTTAAAAGTTCTGGACTTGAGCAACAATGATCTCGATGATTCAGGAGTGAGAAAACTGTGTGAAGGACTGTCAAGTCAAAACTGCAGACTCAAAACACTGAGGTACCAAAACAATGTTTCTGTAGCCACAACTTCTATTTTATTTTGAAGTTTTAGTCACTTTATAAGTTATGTACACAAAAACAACAGCAACTTAGGCTGTGTTCATCATTTACCCATTTTACCCAATCAATGTTCTATAGAGAGACATAAAACATGTTGAGTCAAACACTGTTTTTTTTCCAGGTTGTCTGGTTGCCTCGTCACAGGGGATGGTTGTGCCTCTCTGGCCTCAGCTCTGAAGTCCAACCCCTCCCACCTGATAGAGCTGGACCTGAGCTACAACCATCCAGGAGAACGGGGAGTGGAGATATTGTCTGAGCTGAGGGACAATCCACAATACAAGCTCAGTAAACTAAAGTAATTAAAATGCTTCCTATTGGCCTTTGAAACATGGCACAAAAGCTTCTTATAGACCTTCGATCTATGTGGCTATTTAATGCTAACTGGCTGTGAGAAGACTGGTTTGAATCTTAAGGAATAAATCATAGTTGAATTATATGCAAGGATTATGTCAACCATTCTTTTAACTATCATCTTTCTTTAAAGTTTGGAAAAGCATGGAAGTCATCGAATGAGACCAGGATTTAAGAAATGTAAGTAATTATTTGTTCTTTCTATCGTAATTATTACATAAAGACAAATCAAACTGATTAAAGCCTAACTAGGCAATGTATGCTGAACCGAAACACAAGATTTCTGACTGAAAACATCTAAAGAGGACTTCCAAAATATAGAGATCCCCTTCTCCATATCTGTTATCTTCCACTTTTTCTGGACTCTGATCACAGGGTCAGCAGCTTGAGCAGAGAAGCCCAGACAGCTCTTTTCACAGCCACAGCTCTTCTGAGACAGCATGGGCTGTTGACAACGAATACCATGTTGGAGCATAAGGTGGTTCATAAGTGTACATGGTACCAAGCCACCTTAGGTCAAAGGTCGATGATCGATTTTATAATTGAGTTGTCGGACCTGCGGTCCTATATTTGGACACTTGGGTGAAGAGAGGGGCAGAGCTGTCAACTGATCACCACCTGATGGTGAGTTGGATCCGATGGTGAGGGAGGCTGCCAGAGAGACCTAGTAAACCCAACCGTATAGAGAGGGTGAACTGGGAACATCTGGTGGAGCCCCCTGTTTATGCAATCTTCAACTCACATTTCCTAGAAAGTTTGTCACTTGTCCCAGGAAGGTTGGGGACATGGAATCTGAATGGGCCAAGTTCAGGGCCTCTATTGGAGATACAGTTCTCAGGAGCTGTGGCCTGAAGGTCACTGGTGCCTGTCAAAGCCACAATCAAAGGACCCACTGTTGGACACCAGCAATGATGGAGGCCATCAGGCTGAGGAAGGAGGCCTTTGGGACTTGTCCTGGAGGACTCCTGAAGCATCTGACAGGTACAGGGTCGCCAGAAGGACTGCAGCTTCGGTGGTTGTAGATGCAAAAACTTGGGCATAGAAGTAATTTGGAGAGGCCTTGGAGAAGGACTTTCGGTTGGCCTCAAGGAGGTTTTGACAAACCGTTCGGCGATACAGGAAAGGAAAGCAACCCCTTTCCCAGGTTGTACTTGGTTTGGGTGTGGGGTTGTTGACCCAGATTGAGGATATAGTTGAGCAGTAGAAGGAGCACTCAGAGGATCTCCTTAATCCACCCAGTATGACCACTTTTCAGGAGGCAGAGTCTGAGGACTTGGTGTAAGAGGAGTCCATTACCATGGCAGAGGTCACCAAGGTACTCCGTGGTGACAGTGCACCAAGGGCTGATGAGATTTGCCCCAAGATTCTAAAGGCTTCTATTGGATGTGGCTTCTAGTGGATGTTTTGGGGTGTGGTTGACACATCTCTTCAATGTTACATGGAGGACTGGAACAACATCTGTGTAGTGGCAGACAGTGGTGGTAATTCCCATTTTTAAAAAGAGGGACTGGAGAGTGTGCTCCATTTATTGTGGGATCACACTTCTCACCCTCCCCGGGAAAGTTTACTCCCGGTTGTTGGTAGGGAGGATATTGATACATAGTTGGGGAGAAGAAGGTGTGTATATATATATATATATATATTAGGCATGTAACGGTTGTAGTGGGTGTACCGAACCGTTTCGGTACACCACGTTCGGTTCGGTCCACCTGCGTACCGTTTCGGTTATTTTTTTCACTCATTAAATGTTCTTAACAGGGGAATATATGCACCGCGGAACAAAATTTCCTGGGCGCGTTTCAGCACGGAGCTATTATCGCGCGGCACGCACAGCATGTGCAGCATTTAGCCGTTAGCATCTCGTGCGGTCTGCTGTTTGTGAACGTTATAGCTTTCTTGTTAAAAGACGAGCGCACATTCAAAGCTGTGTGGACTTTGTTTCATGAAGACTCTGCAGCAGCAACACGTCTAACGTGAACGCGCTGGAAACTATGTCATCCGAACGTGAACGAAGAAACATCAGCTGTTGCTGAAACAGCGCTAACAACAGCTGCATTAAAACTACTTCATCAGGTAATCAGAGCGGTCCAGAGCAATAACACAAGCTGTATGAGTTTTTAAATCTCTGAATCTGTCTGAACGTTGTTATATGCGCAGGCTTTAAAGTTGCTGAGCGTCGCTATGAGACATTCATCACGTCAACACTTCAAAAAGTTCAGCTCTTTATGAAAAAACTAACTGATGTTGTCAACAAGCCCTGGACCAGATTAAAGCCCTGCCATGATGATGAAGAGTGAGCGATTCAACCGTTCAAGAGGTATTGTTCTTTTATTATTATTATCTAAACAATCTTTTTTTTTAATCATAATCTTGTTTTTTTTACCTCTTTTGTTTTTTATTTCCAGTCTGTGACAGAGGTAGCTGCTTTCTCTTCCACTTCAGGGAAATCCACCTGTAGCTAAGAAGTGTGTGATGACTGAACTGAACTCTGAACTTTTCCAGGACCTGTCCCACCAAGAAGAAATTATGAGCACAGTAATGAGGACAAATACAGCCACACTGCTGCTACTGGACAAAAACTTGATTAGTTAGATTGTAAACAGTCTGTTGCTGCTTATTGTTCTGGTTCTGACTGTTATTGTATTTATTAAGATTTGTATTATTGTTCATATAGTTTATTTATTGTAGAGTGCTGTTTATTTAAAATATCATCCAAATGGGTCACTTTTATTTATTACTACAATACAATACAAACATATTTTTGGCATATTTTCAAAATAAACATTTTGTAAGTCTTTATTTTGTCAAAAAAAAAAAAAATTGTACCGAAAATAAACCGAACCGAGCCCTCCTTGTAGTTGAACCGAACCGAAATGTGATTTTAGCGTACCGTTACACCCCTAATATATATATATATATATATATATATATATATACATATATATATATATATATTATATATATATATATATATATATACATAGTTCCCACACACGTGACGAGTATTGCGCAATACCGGGTTTTTCGCCACCCGTAAAGGCAGAAATGGCGGACAAACAGACTCGAGCTACCACAGCTAAATACATTACTAGCTTCACCAAGGCACAAGAGCAAAATGGCAGTGGTCAGAGTTGAATGAGTTGGAGAAAGAAATCATGGCAGACGAAGCGGACAACTTGTCATCAAGAAGTTACTCTGATATCATTAATTATTTAATTACTACGAGGAGCGCACACCGAGGAGCTTCACAGCTTTAAATCCAAAAAAGATGTGTAAACTGTCTCAATCATATCTAACCAGCTAAATAAAGGTTTAACTAAAATAACACACAGCCAACGAACAGTCCAGGCTCAACACGGACCAGGACCAGCACTTTGAGTGTTACCGTGTTGGAAGTTAGCATGTCGCGTTAGCATCCGGAGCGGATGCTAACACGCAGGTTAGCAAGCTCAGGTAGGTCGGACGGCATGGATCCGTCGTGGCCGCGGGGGCACGTCCCATGGGACCGACGCGTCGCCCGCACGACTTGGCTCCCGTCCTCCTTCCCCCACTGGGGCGGTCTCCCCGCCGAGACCGTGGTCCAGGCATGAGGAGGCCGTTGTCGCGTTAGCGACATGCTAAGCTAACCACAGCAAGACGGTGCTGCTAAATAATGAAAGAAAGAAAAAACAGCTCTAACACACAGACAGTTGTACTCTAACATTGTTCTGACATTGTTTCACAAAATGATTTATGTAGAATATTTTGTTTACCGGCCAAAAGCACGACGTCTTCCAGAGCAGATCCGAGCAGTCAGCTGCTGTGAGCTTCTCCGATGAGATAAATCCTTCACGTTTACTTTTTTTTGGATTAAGTGAAACCTGCGCGTTGCCCAAACGTCTACCCGACTGGAACACCCACTGACCCAACACGAAGTAACCATTGCAATTAATTAGAAATTAACAAAAAAAACAACGTGAAAAATACACATCCAGTAGACTGTCCTGCAACTGCTGCTCCGCCTCCACGCATGAGGGTAAACCCAGAAATTCCACAGATGTGACGTCACATGGGAACTATGTATATGTATATATATATATATATATATA
>JBBPBX010009472.1:47386-59995 GCA_038048925.1 Garcialebias charrua | reverse complement strand
TGTGTTAAAGGTGAAATCTCGGGTCACAGAGACCCGACTGTTTTGTTTAGAAATAAGAAGACAGTAAGCCGTTGTTTCTCATGAGCAGGGCTCCAGCTTTATCTGTCTTTTTCCTAAACATTTCTCTCTGCTGCTGGCTGTAACCTTGGGTCCTGATAAGACAAGTGAACTCCTCGACTGGTCCTTCCTTAAGTACTAGTCCTAAGTTTTGCTGTCACACTTGGGAGTCGGCAAGAGTCCGAAAGAGTTTCTGGGAGTTTCGAAAGATGATGTGAACTTCCAAAGAGCTGAATGACCACAAGTCACGCGCTAAGGACTCGTCATCCAGCTGGGACTGATAACATGTTGTTATGGGTCCACTTTTAAGGAACAGAGCTCAAAAACTTTGTTTATTCCCTCCTGGAATAAGTTTATCTTGAAGTCAGAGGCCTGAAGCTGACATATTCTCTGATGACCAAGCGAAAACCAGGAGACGTTGGAAAACGTAAACCAGAACCCTGCTTGAAAGTATCGTACTGGTCCCCACAAGGATCCGTGCATCTGAAAGGCTACAAGGTCACCTCTTACCGGGCGGTCGTCAAAAGGTAAAGAGCTGTTTACAAAACGTACCTGGATTTTAGCAGAAGTCGGAGGAGAAGTGTCACTCTGGTATCATGCTCATGATAATTTCTTCTTAAATCTTTCCTCCTATTTCTTTCCCCTCTCAATCTAAGCTGGAAACTATTTTTTAAGTTTAAAGAGCCCACAGACTAAATATGTTAACATCCAATATTGAAGTCTGTTGTGTTGAATTTAAGTGTGCTGACGTTTTAAATTGAAAGAAAGTGAAATCATGTCAATCAAGTGTAATGGTGTTAATTTAGTTGATTTATTTTAAATAAATGATAGTGTCTCTTTGACATATCAAACTAAGTTAACGTCTTTGTCACTTAATGGCTCTGTTTATTTATCCATCATAAAGATCACAGAGATATTGGGTAAACTGAAAAAGAACAGAATCCGTGAATTTACTATTCAATCTGAATAAGTAAATTAATTAAGGTAAAGAGGTCAGTATTAATATTGACCTCCCATTAACCCCTTACATAACAATGTCTTGTTTTGATGTTTTGACCTACTTTCAATGTGATGTCATGACCATGTTCAGACCTACTTCAGACGTGATGTCATAACAATGTCTTGTTTTGATGTTTTGACCTACTTTCAATGTGATGTCATGACCATGTTCAGACCTACTTCATATGTAGTATGACCTACTTCAGACACGATGTCATGACAATGTTCTGACCTACTTCAGACAAGATGTCATGACGATGTTCTGACCTACTTCAGACGTGATGTCATGACAATGTTCTGACCTACTTCAGACGTGATGTCATAACGATGTTCTGACCTAATTCAGACGTGATGTCATGCCCGGAAGGCCTCTGGTCCTGACAACATACCTGGTCGTGTGCTGAAGGACTGTGCAGGGGAACTCGCAGCGGTCTTCACGGACATCTTTAACATCTCACTGAGCCAGGCCATCGTCCCCACCTGTTTCAAAGCCACCACCATCATCCCTGTCCCAAAGAAGGCAACGCCCGCATGCCTCAATGACTATCGCCCAGTAGCACTCACCCCCATCCTGATGAAGTGCTTTGAACGGCTAGTCATGAAAAGCATCACATCTGTCCTCCCTGACTCCCTGGATCCCTTCCAATTTGCATACCGACCTAATCGCTCAACCGACGATGCCATCTCCTCTGCCCTCCACACAGCTCTCACACATCTGGACACGAAGGACTCTTATGTTAGAATGCTGTTCATCGACTTCAGCTCGGCATTCAACACCATCATCCCCCAACAGCTCATCCATAAACTGGACAGTCTGGGGCTGAACACCTCAATGTGTAACTGGCTGCTAGACTTCCTGACCGGGAGACCACAGACAGTACGGATCGGGAGTAACACATCTAGCACCATCACATTGAACACAGGGGCCCCACAAGGATGTGTGCTGAGCCCCCTTCTATTCACCCTGCTAACACACGACTGCACACCATCGTACAGCTCCAACCACTTCATCAAGTTTGCGGACGACACAACAGTGGTAGGTCTCATCAGCAACAACGATGAGACGGACTACAGGAACGAGGTGAGCCGCCTGGCCTTGTGGTGCGGACACAACAATCTCACTCTCAACGTGGAGAAGACAAAGGAGATTGTCGTGGACTTCAGGAAGAGGGATGCACAACATGCCCCTCTGACCATCAACAGCACCGCAGTGGAGAGAGTGGACAGCACCAAGTTCCTGGGAGTGCACGTCTCAAAGGACCTGTCCTGGAGCAGGAACACTGCAGCACTGGCCAAGAAGGCTCACCAGCGTCTCTACTTTCTCCGCAAGCTGAAAAGGGCTGGAGCTTCAACCTCCATCATGTGCACCTTCTACAGAGGTGCCATAGAAAGTGTCCTGACCAGCTGCATCACTGTGTGGTTTGGTGCATGTACTGCATCCTGCCGCAAGAGCCTCCAGCGCATCGTGAAAGCAGCTGAGAAGATCGTCGGCACCTCCTTGCCCTCACTGCAGGACTTACACAGCAAACGCCTCACTCGGAAAGCCCACTGCATGGCAGGTGATCCCACACACCCACTACACAGCTGCTTCAGACTGCTGCCATCAGGGAGGAGACTGAGGAGTCTCCAGGCTCGAACCAGCAGACTGAGAGACAGCTCTGTTCATCAGGCAGTCAGAATGCTAAACACTCTGCCTGCTCTGCCCCCCCTCCCATTTGAACTGCCTTAACACAAAAAACTTTCTCACACATTACCACTCAACACAAAGTTTTTAACACTGGACTCTGTGTCATCAAACGGGTTATTCACTAAACTCTCGGTCATGTACTCATTCAGTTTGCACTACTTCTCATATTTGCACTAATGTTTGTATTACATTACTGCCTATAGTCATACTACTGTTTACATTCACTGTTTACATTTATTAATACTGTTTACATTTATTACTACTGCTTTACATTTATTACTACTGTTTACATTTACACTACTTTTATCTACACTACTGCAGATACATATACAGCATTCTCTGACTAGCCTTATCTAAGGATGCCAAATGTGCCTTATGTGCCTTACTTCATATGCCACTTTGCCTCTATACCGGCATCAACTACCTCATACATATACTGTGTACATCAACTTATATGCTGCTGTGCCACTCTTTGCAAATGTCAACGCTAGAAACTTCAGTTTATTTTATAGATTTACGTTTTTATACTTTTCATACTACTGTACTATGCAAAAACTCAGGACAGTATTACACTTTTATTATTTCATTTTATGCTTATGTTCATTGGGTGTTTGGTGTTTCAGTGTTGGTGTAAATTTTCATACTTTTATACTATTATGAAAAAACTCAGGACAGTATTACACTTTTTTACTATTTTATGCTTATGTTTATTAAATGTTTTAGTGTTTAGTGTTTAGATGGTTACTGTTGCACCGAGGGACTGAGAGAAACGCAATTTCGGTCCTGTGTATGTCCTGTACATATTGCAGTTCTGACAATAAAGTTGACTTTGACTTTACTTCAGACGTGATGTCATAACGATGTTCTGACCTAATTCAGACGTGATGTCATAACGATGTTCTGACCTAATTCAGACGTGATATCATCACAATATTCAGACATGATGGCATGACGATGTTCTGACCTAATTCAGATGGTATGTCATGACAATTTTATGATCTACTTCAGATGTGATGTCATGACCATGTTCCAACCTACTTCAGACGTGATGTCATGACTATGTTCTGACCTACTTAAGATGTGATGTCATGATAATGTCTTGACCTACTTTCAATGTGATGTCATGACCATGTTCAGACCTACTTCATATGTAGTATGACCATGTTCTGACCTACTTCAGACATGATGTCATGACGATGTTCTGACCTACTTCAGACGTGATGTCATGACGATGTTCTGACCTACTTCAGACATGATTTCATGACGATGTTCTGATCTACTTCAGACGTGATGTCATAACGATGTTCTGACCTAATTCAGATGTGATATCATCACAATATTCAGACATGATGGCATGACGATGTTCTGACCTAATTCAGATGTGATGTCATGACAATTTTATGATCTACTTCAGACGTGATGCCATGACCATGTTCCAACCTACTTCAGACGTGATGTCATGACTATGTTCTGACCTACTTAAGATGTGATGTCATGATAATGTCTTGACCTACTTTCAATGTGATGTCATGACCATGTTCAGACCTACTTCATATGTAGTATGACCATGTTCTGACCTACTTCAGACATGATGTCATGACGATGTTCTGACCTACTTCAGACATGATGTCATGACGATGTTCTGACCTACTTCAGACGTGATGTCATGACGATGTTCTGACCTACTTCAGACATGATGTCATGACGATGTTCTGATCTACTTCAGACGTGATGTCATAACGATGTTCTGACCTAATTCAGACGTGATATCATCACAATATTCAGACATGATGGCATGACGATATTCTGACCTAATTCAGATGTGATGTCATGACAATTTTATGATCTACTTCAGACGTGATGTCATGACCATGTTCCAACCTACTTCAGACGTGATGTCATGACCATGTTCCAACCTACTTCAGACGTGATGTCATGACTATGTTCTGACCTACTTCAGATGTGATGTCATGATGATGTTTTGACCTAGTTAAGAGCACTGATTTTTGCTCTGCTGTCAGCCTGGACCCATCTCTACATCCTGAGGACTTCATCATCTCCTTCCATCACACCTGCACAACGATCTTGGACTCCATCGCTCCTCTCAAACAGGCATCTTCAAAAAACAGACCTTCACCATGGCTAAACGAAACGACGCGAGCTCTTCGACAACGCTGTAGGAAAGCAGAGCTAAAATGGAGGCGCGACCGGCTTCATGTGTTCCAGGGAATACTGAGAGACTGTCTCTGTGATTATCAAAATGCTGTTAAGCAGGCCAAGTCACAGTACCTCTCCAATTTATTCTCCTCCAGCTCCAACCGGCCGAGGACGCTATTCAGCACACTCCAGTCTGTCATCAATCTATCTGTCGATGTTCTGAAAACTGCCACACAGTCTACCTGTGACGACTTTCAGAGCTACTTTGTCAACAAAATAGACTCTATCAGACAGAACATTGTCAGTTCATCCAACACCATCCAGTCATGTGCATCTGCAATAACCACAGCTGTTTTTGACCAGTTCGACCTGGTTTCACTGCCTCACCTCACCAAGGTGGTTCAGCAGATGAAACCAACAAACTGTTCTCTGGACATCATTCCCTCTAAAATGTTCAAACAGTCCTTTGATGTAATTGGTCCTTGTGTTTTGTCATTTATTAACAGCTGTCTATCTTCAGGTTTTGTGCCATCTGCTTTCAAACATGCTGTGGTCAGGCCTCTTCTCAAAAAACCAGGCCTAGATCCTACAGCTCTCTCTAATTTCAGACCAGTTTCCCATCTGTCATTTCTATCAAAGGTCCTAGAAAAGATTGTTTTTATTCAACTTCAATCTTTTCTAGAACTCAACAACCTGTTTGAAAAATTTCAGTCAGGTTTTCGAGCTCGTCACAGTACTGAATCTGCACTGCTCAAAGTACAGAATGACATTCTTCTGTCCCTGGATGCAAAAAACCCTGCTCTGCTGGTGATGTTAGACCTCTCAGCAGCTTTTGACACCGTCGACCATCAGGTACTAATCAACCGCTTGTCTCAGCAGGTTGGCCTCCAGGGAGCTGTGCTTGAGTGGTTCAAATCTTACCTGTCTGGGAGAACTTTTTCTGTCATGATAGGCGATCTGTCCTCCTCTTCATCAACCCCTCTGACCTCTGGCGTACCACAGGGATCTATTCTAGGGCCAGTCCTCTTCTCTCTTTACATGCTGCCATTAGGATCAATCATTGCACGTCATAACCTGTCTTTTCACATGTATGCAGACGATTTACAAATCTATCTGCCAGTCACTCCCAACCCCTCACTCAGTTCAAACACTCTTGTCAACTGCTTAAATGACATTAAGCACTGGCTCTCTCAAAACTTCCTCCACCTAAACACAGATAAAACTGAATGCATTTTATTTGGTGCACCTGGTGACACCAGCAACATCCTTCCCAGTCCCAGTGTTGGTTTTCCCCTCCCCCACTTCAACCCGGTGGTCAGAAATCTTGGAGTGCAGCTTGACTCCAACTTAAAGTTTGATAAACAGATCAGTTCTGTTGTCAAGACCAGCTTCTTTCAGCTCCGTCTGCTCTCTAAAGTCAAGTCATTTCTCAGCCGTGGTGATCTGGAGAAGGCCATCCATGCCTTTGTGACCTCCAGACTTGATTATTGTAATGCTTTGTATGTTGGTATTAATCAATCCTCCATCTCCCGTTTACAGCTTGTACAGAACTCTGCCGCGCGCTTTTTGACCAACACACGAAAATATGAACACATCACTCCTGTCCTGTCCTCTCTACACTGGCTCCCGGTTCAGTTCAGGATACAGTTCAAGCTGCTGCTGTTTGTTTTCAAAGCTCTGAATGGACTTGCACCTCTCTACATCTCAGAACTTTTGAAAGTCCATCAGCCCGGCAGAGCTTTACGATCTGCCAGTCAACACCTGCTGGAGGTGCCTCGCTCAAGGTACAAACAATGGGGAGACCGGTCATTTTCTGTTGCCGGCCCAAAAGCCTGGAACAGTCTCCCCCTTGAGCTGCGTGCCACCTCTGATCTGACTCTGTTCAAAACCAGACTGAAGACCCACTTGTTCAAAAAAGCTTTCAGTGTGTAACTTTTATTACTTTTGGTATTTTAGTATGTAGCATTTTTTATTTCCATTGCCTTCTTTTATTGCTGTTGTTTCTTATTCTATTTTCATTGATTTATTGTTCCAGTTTATTCATCTTTTTATCCTGTTAAGCACCTTGGTCAATGCAAGGCATTGTAGGAAGGTGCTATACAAATAAAGTTTATTATTATTATTTATAGTTCAGATGTGATGTCATGACAATGTTCTGACCTACTTCAGACATGATGTCATGATGATGTGCTGACCTAATTCAGACGTGTCATGATGTTTTGACATAGTGCAGACGTGATGTCATGACGATGTTCTGACACGATGTCATGGCTTGTTGTTATACTTTATTGTCCCTTGGGGACAATAAAGTATATATCTATGTCATGACAATGTTTTGACCTGCTTTCGATGTGATGTCATGACCATGTTCAGACCTACTTCAGACGTGATGTCATGACCATGTTCTGACCTAATTCAGACATGATGTCATGACAATGTTTTGACCTGCTTTCGATGTGATGTCATGACGATGTTTTGACCGACATCAGATGTGGTGTCATGACGATGTTTGACCTACATCAGATGTGGTGTCATGACGATGTTTGACCTACATCAGATGTGGTGTCATGACGATGTTTGACCTACATCAGATGTGATGTCATGACGATGTTTGACCTACTTTAGACATAATGTCATAACAATGTTTTGACCTGCTTTCGATGTGATGTCATGACCATGTTCAGACCTACTTCAGACGTGATGTCATGACGATGTTCTGACCCCAAACGTGTGAACACCGTTTGTACTTCTGTTGGGTTAACGGTCTCTTCCCCTGAGGTTGGTTTCTTTACAGTCACAGATGATCAACCAGCATTTACCAGGTTTCATAGATTATTATTGTCTACAAGATCCTCAGTCTGGTTCTGGTCTCAGAGTCTTTGTCACATTACAGCACTTGGTCTACCTGTTTGCCCACAGTGTCCCGGTTCTCCAGTCCCAGACTGATGCCCCGGCTCAGCAGGAAGCGGGCCTTGTCCATCTCTCCGCTTTCTGACGCCAGCATCGATCTCCAGACTATGATCCGGACTTCGCCCAACTCCCTAGTGGCGTACATCAACAACTCCCGATCCAGCTCGGCTGCCAGCAGCTCTTACGGACACCTGTCGGTTGGAGGTCTCAGGTACACATCTTCACCTGGACAAACACCCTGAGACAGATCAGGTTCTTTCTCTTCCTGATCCATCCTTCCTCACAATTCATTCTAACGTTCTACACCTCGTTTCCTGTTTAACTGGGTCCATCTTTTCCTGTTCCTGTTCTTTTGTTTTTACTCCTTCCTCTTTGGTTTTGCTCCTTTGTTTCTCATTTCTTGTTTTCTTTATCTTTTCTGACGAGTTTCATTTTGACCTCAAATATCTAAGGCTTTAGGAACTAAATGATTTTTAATACAAACATTAGGAACAATAAATAATACAGCTTGGTACTTACATAGGGTGTCAACTGAGTACAGTACTTACATTGCACATATACAGGGTTTTTACCAAGAATGTACCATGTAGATACCTGTACGTATCCTGTAGTTACTGGTACCTTCCCTGTCGTTACCTTTATGTGCCTTGAAGTTAACTGTATGTACTCTGTGGTTATCTGTATGTACCCTGTTACAGGGTACCTGTTTGTACCCTGTAGGTACCTGTACCTACCTTGTGTACTCTGTAGTTACATATACATACTTTGTAGTTACCTGTACGTAGCCCATTACCCATTTGTACCCTGTAGTTACCTGCATGTATGTAGTTACCTCTAAGCACCAGTATGTGCTTAGAGGTAACTACATACATGCAGGCACTGGTATGTACCCTGTAGGTACCTGCATGTATGTAGTTACCTGTACCTGTAAGCACTGGTATGTACCCCGTACTACGGGGTACATACCAGTACCGTAGGTACCTGCACCTGCCCTGTAAGTACCCAGTTTTTGTAATGTTTATTTTCCTGCTGATCATCAGTTTAGTTTTCTTTGTTTTTGGTTTCGCAGCCCTGCGTTTCCATTCCCTCATCCCATCAACTCTGTGGCGTACCAGCAGCTCCTCTCCCAGCAGCGAGGTCTCAGCGCCTTTGGTCACAACCCACCCCTCATTCAGACCACGCCCACATTCTCTGGACACCAGTCGGGCTTGAGCCTTTCCTCGCTGAACGCCTCGTGCCCCAACATCGACCTAACGTCCAAGGTGATCCAGAAACCGGAGCTCGAAGGTTAAATTCTGACTGAATATCAGGAGTTTGTGAACCGATTCAAGGCTCTGGTTCAGGACTTGAAGGCCCCACCCACTTGTGATTTCCAGCTCCTAAAACAACTGTGTATCCAAACGTTTAATCTTCAGCTCCAGTTTCCATCTGTTTGTCCTCGCTGTAGACCTGGTTTGTCATCGTCTTGTTTGATGCCGGCGCTGTGGCCCCCACCCCACATCCCCTGGGTCACAGTGTTATGATTTGTGGTGCACCCCCGGCCCCCTCCTCCTTCTCTGAGGTAAACTCTCGGTGGGGAAACGCATCATTTCTTTCCTCCCACGCAGTTGGTTTCCTGGTGTAATCTGTGATTCAGGGGGTCAAAAGTCAGCAGGGGCGCCACGGCATCAAGACTCAAACTCAAGTTATTCCACAGTTAAGACTCTTTTAAACTGTTTATTGTGTTTAACATCACCATGCTTATTAAGCACTGATCCTCCTCAACGACTGACAAAAACTGAAATATTAACGTTAGGAGGACGATTAACAACGGACTGGATTTCTCTAACGTGTTTTGAAGTCTAGCATTAGCCTAGCACCTTCCTCTTCCTGAAACTCAATACTGGTATAAAAATTAGTTTTCAGATTTAAAATAAAAGCAGGTTTGATTCTGATGGGAAGCCGAGGCCTAACTAGGCTTCTGACGCTGACCAATCAGAGTTCATCGTTCCTGTCTGGGGGAGGGGCCTACTTCTTTAGCTGCAGTTTTACAGGATGCAAATGTCCATTATTGATGATAAAAAGGTTTACAGCATCCCTCTGAATTATTTGTTTCCAGCACCACGGAGGCGACCCAGCAGTCAGCAGCACAGTGGACCCCACGAACAAAAGGTCAAAGGTGAAGGTGGAGGCAGAGGGAATGAGGCTGGCGTCTCCTGTCTCACCGGTAAATCGACCAGATACTTGAAAGGAAATTACCGTAAAAATACTTAAGTTTTAATGGAAATACTCATCTGTGAGTCAGAACATGAAGACAAGATATTTTGTAAAAAGATTTTGGTCTTGTGCCGTTTATGATACGTTTTTGTATATATTACAATTAATACATTATTCATATATTGCTTTAGTCAATTAAGTTGAAGAGCGGGAAAGTTTCAATGTACCGTAATATAGTGTTAGCATGGAGCATCCTGCAGCAATACAATACAACACTGTTGGCCAAAGTGCTGTACACTAACACATACAAGCATAAAAACCATAAAATCATCAGCATTAGCATGGAGCGTGCTACAGAGATAGAGTAGAGAATGATACAGTGATAGCAGGGACCGTGCTACAGTGTTAACGTGGAATGCTAAAGTGATAGCTTGGAGAATGCTACAGTGCTAATGTGGGGCATGTTACAACGTTAGCATGGATCTATGCTATCACTGTAGCAGCATGCTACAGTAATAGAATGGAGCATGCTAATGTGATAGCATTGAACATGCTGCAGTGATAGCATGAAACATGCTACAGCTTTAGCCTGGATCATGCTACAGCATTAGCATGGAGCAATACTACATTGATAGTGTAGAACATGCTACAGTGTTAGCGTGGAACACGCTACAGTATTATCATGGAGCATGCTACAGTTTAAGGAATGTTGCCCCAGTCATCTGACGTAGGATGCTCTGGAAGCTTCATGTTGATATTGAAATAGGCTACTACAAGTACGAGTTACTATGGGTGGCCATGAGGTACTTTGAGTCATTATGTGTTGTATGTTGAGGCATTTCAAATGGCTAGGTGTTGCAACAAGATGCAAAATGTCACTATGTGTCCCCATGTATGAATACAAGGTTGCTTCGAGTGGCTGGAGGTTGCTGAGAGTTGTTAAGCGTCACTATGTTTGGCTACATTGATGCCACATCTTGTGGCTACAAGGTGCAACATGTCACTACATGTCTCCATGTGTGGCTACAAGGTACAACATGTCACTACATGCCTCCATGTGTGGCTACAAGGTACAACATGTCACTACATGTCTCCATGTGTGGCTACAAGGTACAACATGTCACTACATGTCTCCATGTGTGGCTACAAGGTACAACATGTCACTACATGTCTCCATGTGTGGCTACAAGGTACAACATGTCACTACATGTCTCCATGTGTGGCTACAAGGTGCAACATGTCACTACATGTCTCCATGTGTGGCTACAAGGTGCAACATGTCACTACATGTCCCCATGTGTGGCTACAAGGTACAACATGTCACTACATGTCTCCATGTGTGGCTACAAGGTGCAACATGTCACTACATGTCCCCATGTGTGGCTACAAGGTACAACATGTCACTACATGTCTCCATGTGTGGCTACAAGGTGCAACATGTCACTACATGTCCCCATGTGTGGCTACAAGGTACAACATGTCACTACATGTCTCCATGTGTGGCTACAAGGTGCAACATGTCACTACATGTCCCCATGTGTGGCTACAAGGTACAACATGTCACTACATGTCTCCATGTGTGGCTACAAGGTGCAACATGTCACTACATGTCCCCATGTGTGGCTACAAGGTACAACATGTCACTACATGTCCCCATGTGTGGCTACAAGGTACAACATGTCACTACATGTCTCCATGTGTGGCTACAAGGTACAACATGTCACTACATGTCTCCATGTGTGGCTACAAGGTGCAACATGTCACTACATGTCTCCATGTGTGGCTACAAGGTACAACATGTCACTACATGTCTCCATGTGTGGCTACAAGGTACAACATGTCACTACATGTCTCCATGTGTGGCTACAAGGTACAACATGTCACTACATGTCTCCATGTGTGGCTACAAGGTACAACATGTCACTACATGTCTCCATGTGTGGCTACAAGGTGCAACATGTCACTACATGTCTCCATGTGTGGCTACAAGGTACAACATGTCACTACATGTCTCCATGTGTGGCTACAAGGTACAACATGTCACTACATGTCTCCATGTGTGGCTACAAGGTACAACATGTCACTACATGTCTCCATGTGTGGCTACAAGGTCAATGAAAGGTTGATGTGCTTAGTTTCCATAGCCTTGTTGAAGTTAAAATTATTAGCCACATCCACCCCATAAATGCCAAATCAACATGGTACATCTCATTAGGTTTTATCCAATCAGACCATCCATCTATGCATCTGACCTCTGTTTAGATCATTTTGCTGGTTTAATTACACAAGCAGAGCTTCACTTTAGGGTCAAAATTTTAACTTGGAGTCAGAGCTCAGAAAACCCAATAATTGAAACTGGATGAAAAATGTCAATTTTAAGAGCTTGTGTTTAAGAGCGTGAAGAATAAGCATGTGCAAAAATAAAATAAAAACACGGATTGTGTAGATGCTGTGTTTAAAGTTGTTCTAAAGAACCTAAAGTACTTTCTGACTCATTTTTACTTTCTTCTTCAATTTTCCAAAACTGCCCTAGTAGAGTTCTTATAATTTAAAAATACTGCACTACACATATTTTAAAGCAAATTATAATGAAATGTCAGCAA
>JBBPBX010009472.1:10662-34164 GCA_038048925.1 Garcialebias charrua | reverse complement strand
AAAAAAAAAAGCTAAATACAAACAAAGAAACCCCACAACTGTGACAGATCTGGTGACGGCATGAAAAGCAAGAGCAAGCAGCTCTTTTCTCAACAAGGATTTGAGACATTTCAATGATATGTTCAAATAGAAAGCTCCCACAATGTCTGAAACAAGAGACAGTCCAGCTCCTTGCTCTGTAGCTATTTTGTGCCGTCATGTCACTACAGAAGCCTGCAGTAGTTAAATCACTATACTCGTATGAACCCTTTGCAGTTTACAACCTTTAAATACGTTCTTACAGTTTTGGGGCAAAATAAAGCAAGTGTAAAGTTGGTTTCGGAAAACTTCAGAACCATATTCCATGAAAATCTAAAAAACTTAATTTAAATATTGTGTAATTTCTAGTGCAGGAAATGGTACCACTTTACAATTAGGCTCTCCTTATATTGTAGATGGCTAATAAATAGTTTATAGATAATTAATAATTCTTCTATAAACACTTTATAAATAATTAATAACTGTTTATTATGCACTAATTAATGGAGACAGACAAAACTGATCGATCTTTTCCAAATAGTGAGACAAATCTGTTCACCTATATATTTAATCTAGAGTTGTTATATTAAACAATTCAAACTAGGTTACTAGCACAATAAGCATTTATAAACCTATTTCTTTTGCATAAAATATTGTACTTTATCACTGAATTACAAGTATATAAAACTAATTTTATATTTAAAAAATAGTTGTACAAATGCTTATTGTGCTAGTAACAGTCTGAAATGTTCAATATAACAACTCTAGATTAAATGTATATAGGTGAACAATTTGGCTCACTATTTGGCAACAAACTGGTCAGTTTTGTCTCTGTCACCCTTAATTAATGCATAATAAGCAGTTATTAATGATTTATAGTGTTTATAGAATAATTAATAACATATCTATAAACTATTTATTAGCCATCTATAAGGGGAACCTTACTGTAAAGTGGTACCCAGAACACAATAAGAAATCAACAGAACTGTTGACATTTCTATGCTTTTAAGACAATTAGATTGGGGTTCCATTAACTTTTTCTCAACAAAACCAAACAAGCAAACAAACAAAAAAGGTATTCTAAAGCATATTTTAATTTGATTTCGGTTGTGTATACTGTACATGTGGGTAATTTGAGTCTTTTGAATATATTTCCTCGTCCCTATAATGCCCCTCTTATTGGGATTTATGAAGTTGTATGTTGTGAACAGAGGGAGTGTTTTTATTTCTGGCTAATGGAAAAATAAAGAGCACAGAGGTTGAGAAGCAATGCATCATGATTCCCTAATTTTCTCTGGCCTTTCATGCTATCAAGCCTTGCTAAAGGTCCACATCGCAAACCTTGTTACATTCTGCTTCATGCTAATTCTCATCATCAATAAAGAGCCGTCTATTTATACACTGCTGACAAACAAGGAAAGACGTAACAGAGAAACATAATGGATGAACAAAGACCAAGGAGACAAAGAACATGAAAATGGGGGGAAAAAGAAAGAAGAAAGGCCAGAAAAAAGTTAAAAAAATAATTATAACCCCCTCCCCACTCTTGGTGAAAGTGAGAGCTACAGTGATGTATAACCCTGGCAGTGGAAAGTTAATTAGATAAAGCTGGGTTATAGAGAGATGAAGGACTGAAAGGCTGACAAGGAGCGAAGGCGGAAACAGATGAGAAGTAGAGGAAAAAGCTATAAAACCAAGTGAAGAGCAGAGGACTCCGAAAGAGACACCGAGGAGTCAGACAAGTGAGAAAAGCGATGATTCATATTGGCCTGTGTCTAAGCATCATGCTATCAGATAATAGTTCTTCAACCTATCAAATAATTGAAAAAGCTGATTTATGGAAAAAGTACTACTAAGAAAAGCTGTCTAAAATTTCACAACATAATTAACTGAAAATAGTTTTTAATGAAAATACTTCTACTCAGATGTTTCTGATGACTAATGTGAAATGTGTGTTTGTCTTTGTTATGATTTATTTGTATAAGAAAAAGAGTAAAGAAGAGCAAGGGTAAGAGCTCCAACGATACTCAAGATTAAAATTAATTACCGGTACTATGAAATAAAAGCTCAACTGTCTGTCCAGCCATAATTAAAAATCAGTCAGCAAATCTCACACAAAACCTGACCAAGTGTATTAATGAAAAACGTTTGTCTGGACTTTGAGCCCAGCCATATTTCAAAAGAGGCTAATTTTAGTCTTATTTAAGAGAAGGGAATCTTAGTTATTTGGAAGTAGCTGAGAGCAAAGTTGCTGCTTCTTCACATTGAACGGGGCCAGTTTTGATCCTTTGCATCTTCTTCAGGAGGTAATTTTCCCACTGTGGAAAAGGCTCAGTTAGAACCCAGTATCTTTGACATGATTAGGATCCCATCCTTGTCTGGACAGCTAAGTACTGGTGTTCAAACCTGCCAGTAAAAGGTTTTCTGAGTGACCATATTACAAAGTATGTTCTACATGCAAATATGCACATATTCTACTTGAGCTTAACAATTATTAGACTTCAATGTGACCCATAACAAATATGCACTCTTACAGCTAAGAAAATGTGAATACGTATATAAATCCCAGCTGTATTTAGCACTGTCAACTTGTGACTGGATAAACAGGATGCATTCTAATGTCACGTAAGAACAGGGCCATTATATATTGACTGGGAAGTGGGAGGTATGGAGATTTGCCCTGACAGCTTAAGGCCCCCGCATAGCTCTAAGTACGGTCCGTTCGTACGCAGAGGCACAAGCGTACCCCCGCAGGGCATGTACGCGCCAAGCTCAATTTTTACGGCCGCATACGCAAACGCCTTGTCGCACAATAAACTGTCCGACGCCGGACTGTTTTGTATGAGACACAAATGTATTAAATTCTCCTTCTTCATCCCTGATCTGGCCTTTTCTTGACCGCTTCTTCCTCCGTTGACTCCATGACTGAAATGATGAGGAATTAATTTGTCACGAGCAAATTAAACTCTGGTCCAGCGTGGCTGCGGGAGGCTCTGCAGATTTCCTGGTGTGCTGGTCAGATGTGTGGGCTGCAGGACCAGCGCTCCCTGTTTTTATTTTATTTTTTAGAACTTTTTATTAACATATAAACACAGAACACCGCTGCGGCTGCAGCTACCAGCTCGCGCCTTTTTTCCCCACCCGACCTGTCAATCAATTCAGTAGGCGTGTCAGCAAATGACCAATCAGCGACCTCAATTTGTCCCGTAGGTAAACACTCTGGGCTGCAGCTGCGTGCGATAACGCGAGAATGTACGCAAGAACGAACGCTGAGCTGTGCGGGTGAACTGTCTCCGTACAGCGTATGGACATACGCAGAGCTATGTGGGAGCCTTTAGTCTATAAATGGCAGATAGCTGATGGTTGGTTGTATAACTAATACATTCTTCTTCTTCTTTTGGCTGCTCCCTTCCTCGGGGGTCAGCACTGCAAATTATCTTGCTCGAAGACGTGGCAATTGTTTTTACGCTGGATACCCTTCCTGACACAACCACAGACCACCAAGCTACCACAGCACTCTGTGTGGAGCAGAGTGCTGTCATCTAGGGCACCCAAGGGAGCAGATGGTGGGGGTTAAAGGTCTTGCTCAAGGGCGTAGAGTGGGGCAAGGGAGGGTTGAAGCAGGTGTGGGTACTTCACCTTTCCCATATTTTATTTAGCCTCATAATCTGTTTATTTAATGCATGGATGGATGGCTGGCTGGATGAATGAAAATACTTTATTTCACTACAACACTGGCAATGGGAGTGTGCTTGTGACAAAAGCCAGTTTGTTTGTGACTGACAATGACAATGAGTGGAAAAGGGAGGGGGGGGTGTCAATCTTTTGTTAATTACCAAGTTAATGACACACTATGCTCCAGCAGACAAGCAATATGGCAGGCTGACACACACACACACATACATGCAGACACAAACACACACAGGGATAATGGCAAAGTCTGCTTTGGTGCTCACCGAATGTGGCAGGTTGCTGCACAAAGAGCTTGACAGTGAAATAACAGACTTAACAATGACACACAAACACACACGCAGTGGCCGCAACAACTGACAGGGAACCTCATCAAACCAGCTTTAATGAAGTCACTTCTCCTAAATTGAAGAGAGCAAGAAAATAGTGATGAGAGGAGGAGGGGAGGAAAGGAGGACAAGGTCGCTTGGATTGATAACGCTCATTAGCCTAATAAGGTACTTTAATGAAGCTGGCACTCTACAATAGAGTGCTGCAATGTCGAAAGCCCACACACTCAGCAACACAAACATCTCATAGTTTTTTTTATTTCAACTTCAACGTTGCTATTATAGTCAGTTTCTCCTCCTCGGTATGGCTTTCTCACATTAAAGCCATACAACCATCACTGAACTAACACAGGTATGAGAAAACACACATGCTAAATAAATGAATAAATAAATATGAACACACTAACCTCTCCATCTGACGACTGCAAAAGGAGGTCTTTCCTACAAGAAGCTGTGAAATCGCCTACTCCAGCGCTGACCTCTACTCCTCTGGGAGCCTCCAGGGTCAGAGTCCGAGTGGGGGATTCCAGCCTGAGAAGCATAAAAACAGTTGTGTTATAACAGTAGAGAAGATAGGTGCACAAACACAGACATGCTTTATGAAGCATTCTAGCCCCACTTTTCAGCTAAAGGCCCCGATATAGCTCTGCGTTCAGCCGAACGCTGCTCGACGCCGTTCGAGCGCGAGGCACAAGCGTAGCGCCGCAGGGCACGAACGCGCAAAGCTCAAATTTTACAACCGCGTACGCGAGGCCCGTTGTCGCACAATAAACTGCCCAGCACCGGACTGTTGTGTATGTGACACAAATGTATTAAATCCCCCTTCTTCATCCCTGATCTGGCCTTTTCTTTTGTTTTTTTGCCAAAAGTCAAGTGATCGCTTCCTCCTCCGTTGACTCCATGACTGAAATGATGAGGAAATTAATGAATTTGTCACGAGCGAATTAAACTCGGGTCCTACGTGGCTGTGCGAGGCTCTGCAGATTTCCTTGTGGGCTGTGGGCTGCAGGACCAGCGCTCCCTGTTTTTTATTTTTATTTTTTAGAACTTTTTAATAAGATATAAACACAGAACACAGCTGCGCTGAATCTGCCGGCTCGCCTTTTTTTTCTCCCCCGACATGTCAATCAATTCAGTACGCATGTCAGCAAATGACCAATCAGCGAACGCTCTACGCTGTGGCTTCTCAAATGACGTCAAGAATTTGGAGCGAAAATGCGAGAATGAACGCGAGAACGAACGCAGAGCTGTGCGGGTGAACGCGCGTGCACAGAACGCGCACACGGAGCGGCGTTCGGCCAAACGTAGAGCTATACCGGAGCCTTAACAGTCAACTGTTACCACAGATCTGAAAGTAAACTGAAGAGCAAAGTTTAAAACGTTTAAATTACTTTTGATAGCGTGTCATTACCACATTTTTTACTTGGAAAGTGCAGTAGTTTCTAAGTTACTTTTTTAAAGGAAATTTTGTCAGAATGATTATGGAATCTCTTTGATGTTGATTCATCTGATCCTTTGGTGTAGAAATGATCAGTTTTGCATATTTGTGTCTCATCTTATCCTTTTTACTTGAGGTCAATAGTCCAGGGCAATGGGGAGTGTGGTAAAATAGGTGAAGAAGAGAGTCCAGGTAGGATAGCGTGGATGCACCAAAGTTTCAGGAGTGATTTGTGACAAAAGGGGCAAAGGTCAAAGGAAAAGTTTACAAGACTGATTAGACCAGTTCTGCTGTATGGTCTGGAGACAGTGGCATTCACAAAAAGACAGGAGGAAGTAGCAGAAATGAAGATGCTGAGGTTCTCCTTAGGAGTAACAAGGATGGATACGATTAGGCATGAGATCATCAGAGGTACAGCACATGTTGAACAACTGGGAGATAAAGTTAGAGAGGCCAGACTGAAATGGTTTGGACATGTCCAGAGGAGGGACAGAGGGTATATTGGTAGAAGAATTTTAGAAATGCAGCTGACAGGAAAAAGACAAAGAGGAGATATATGGATGCAGTTAGAGAGGACATGAGTGAGGACAAAGGATGCAGAGGACAGAGTGAGATGGAGGAGGATGACTCGCTGTGGAGACCCCTGAAGAGGGAACAGCTGTTAGTAGACCTTTTACCAGTTGACGTCATCACGCAAAGCTCGCCTGAAACGAGCGTTCTGATTGGACGGAAATAAGCCGCGCTGATTCAAAACCGGATGTGGGGGGGTAACTAGGAAGGTGTCCAGTAGCTTTACTGATGGCGAGTAGTAATTTAGAAGCTTGGTTTCGTAAAATTGTTGACAACCACTGGTCAAAATGCCTGAACATTGTGCCACGGATACGAGAGGAGGTAATTGTGTGCGCTGATGGAAAATGGGGAAATCCTTCAGGCTTTTTGCGAACGTCCAGCAGGGTGAGTCGTTGTCAACAACGTTATATCCAAGCGACAGAAATAAATGTTTTAAATTTCTCACGCCAATACTTCTGATGTTTAGACTGATTTGGTTATTGTTACAGGTTTAACATCTTCTGTTAGCTGCTATAACTAGCGCCATGTCTTCATAAGAGCCGTCAGTATTAGCACAGTATGTAAACAAAAACATGACGTTTGAGTCGGCCACACAATGTTTTAAATTTCTCACACCAATACTTCTGATATTTAGACTGATTTGGTTATTGTTACAGGTTTAACATCTTCTGTTAGCTGCTATAACTAACGCCATGTCTTCATAGCACAGTATGTAAACTGTGACCCTCCACATATGACGAAAACTGAGCCCTCGAGGCTCAATGAGATTTACCTGACTAAATAAAGGTTGAATGAATGAATGTAAACAAAAACATGACATTTGAGTCAGTCACACAAATGTTTGTAGAGTCCTTATTTCTTATTTGATTTCTGTAAACTATGTCTTAAATACAACCTGAGACAATTGGTGATGTTGTGATGTGAAAAATAAGAACTATCCCAAGAGATACATTTATTAGCTTTCCTGGGAAAATTTAATTATCTTTGAGAACGTATTTACTTTTGCACTTTTGACACGCTGTTTATACAGCTTACACTTTATTAGACGTAAAATGTGTGAAAATCTTAAATATATTACAAACAATATATTTTGCATGTGAATTCCATAATGACACATACAATATGGTTGTATATTGTGTTTGTTTTTGCAGACAAGGAGGTGGCTGCAACCATGCTGGAAATACATTCTAAACCAACCTGCACCCAGTTACCTTGTACATGGAAGGGACCAGCCCAAAAACGAACTGCACCTGCTACTTGGATGAGCTGCAAGTTTTAAAGTGAGTTTAATCAGTGTTCCTGAAGAAATTTCATATTATGCTTATAACACAAATACCCAGAAAGGTGACTTTCAGTCAAACTTCACCAACAACTGGAATAATACAATATCACTTATTTTGTCTTATTCCAGTCAAAAAACTATTCAACATTGTACAATTGTAGTTCATTGTACAGTATTGTGTTAATTATTGTTAATTGTTTTCTAGTGGCACTAGATAAGAAATAAATGCAATGACATATGCACTGTTTTAAACGTTTTCTACAATTGTAAGATCTGGAATAGTTTTTGGACATTTTTTTTTTAAAACAACAAAACACTTCTACAAACAGATTTGCTAATATGTGTTTGATATAAACCACATTTTTCATGTTGGTGTCATTTAAGGCATGACTTCTGCGTCGAGAAGTTTTCCAGGAGGACGCTGAACAGCCTGCGTTTTGACCCACGACATCCTGATGACCAGAATGAGCCCATCACTGCTGGCTGGTCTTCACAAGGACATTTTGAGTGTGGAGCCATTCTTGACATATTGCAGGTGAAGTAGTAAACATTAAAAACCACTAACGCTTATCTGTATGTTTCTTTAATTCCTTTATTTTGTCTAGATTTTAAAACCATGTTTTTTTCTTTTGAGGTATGCTCAAAGCCCCTGGCTGCGGTTTCTCGATCCAGGCCCTCCGGCAGATGACGCTGACGACCGCGGCCCCTGTCCAGTCTCCTCGCCATCAGAGAGACCTGCCAGAAGTTCAAAACATCTTTAAATGTCTCACAAGCAGAATCAGATTTAATTGAGGCAGATACATGCAAACAGTCATGCAGTGAAGAATGGTTCACTGCACACACATTATTTATATAAGTCACAAACAGAAACAACACATACCAGAAGATGTGTTTGTGTTTGTCATTTCACTTGTTAAAGGACAGAAAGTAACCTGCTAATATTTTTTTTAATGATGCCTTCTCTGACAACTTGGAGATTTTAGACAGTTTAATGTTTATGGGGTTCTGGTGCTAAGTCATCAAAATCCTAAAATGTGACTAAAACAGCATTTGTATATTAACAGATTAAAAAATTTAACTAAACAAAAGTTCCACTTCACTAAAAGTCAAATTAGAGCACAGTTGCTTTATATTTAAAGGTTGGTGTGTTCATTTCTAAATTTAATGTACTACAATCAATGTCTGTTTTGGGATGTGTGGACTATTTCATTAATCAATTACTGTAATAAACATGGATTTGAATACAGTATATAAATTTGGTCTAATTGGGGAGGGAATGACTAAGCCAGCTAAGGAGTGCTGTGAGTTTTCATTGGATTAGCTTAGCGTGATGTCCTTCAAAAACTTTAACCAATGTGATGTCACGGTTGACAGAATTTATTTAAAATAAATATATTTGGACCATGACAGGCCTGACAGGTCCATAAATGTGTGTTGGCCCAGTGGGCAAGCAAATCTTTGTGCCCCGCCGGGCCAGTTAGACGCTGCCGGAAGCACCTGTATTTACAAAGATATTTTTACTTTATTGCACTTAGTGCTACAAAAGGCCACAACACTCCTTGTACAATACATACCTCTTCCTCAGTGAACTGCTTGTGTCCTGGATGCAGAAAGGTGGGCAGGTTCAGACTAGCTTCCCTTTTTCCACCTCTGACTTGACATCAAACCCTTTGTCAGCAAGGAGTTGGTGGCCAGTTGCTGCTGTAAAACAAAGTATTAATTCATATTTGACAATAAACAAAACAGTCTTGTGTATAGTTAAACTGTATGCTTATACACATTGATGACAGGATTGCTTTTTTTTTCTGTGACAGCATTTCACCGATGCTCCCAGCAAAACTGTGCGAATAACTTACAGAAACAGAGAAATGGCTGAAATGTTTTTAAAGTCAGACCTCAAATAATGTTAATAAAACATGTTTGTCTTGTGGAAACTACTACTGTATATTTTTTCAATGCAGAAAGAGTTCAAATGATAACAGGCTAACAGTGCAGTGGTCTGTTCATTTTTATACAGCTGCACAGTGTTTGATGCTATTTTACTCACCTGTTCTTTCTTCAGGGGGGTTGAAGGAAGAATCTCCTTGCATGTCGCAGGTTGAAACTTCAACACAGGCAGTGGACTGAGGTACAGCCAGGTCTAGTAGAACTAGCTAGCTGCTAGCTTATCAACTGTCCAGTAGCATTCTGCTGCGGGAGGTTGTTCTCTGTTTTGTCTGTTTCCCATATCCAAGATGTAATGTAGGAACGTAATCCACGGAGCTTGGATCATTAATGGCCATGCCAGATAAAAAATGCTGATTACACACGTTGTTGCTTTGTGTCGGGGTGAAGTCCTACCGGCGAAGCGCTTGAAGCCACATCTTCCTTCTTTTAGTCGCTTTACTCAACTTTCCTAGAGGGACGTTGTAAAACGAACAAGTCTCACCTTTTTCTTTTACTCGTTTACGTTGCCTGGAACAATTATAAACACAACAGAAGTCCTTTTTCCCCATCGCAAACGTTGGCAGTAAGGAAAACACTAGAGTAGTATTGACGCGTTACCCCCCAGCTTCCGTAAAATTCTGGAAAAATGCGAGTGCGCATGCGCGATGACGTCAACTGGTAAAATGTCTATTTCCACACAAGGTATACCTTTATGCTGGTGAAGATTCTCAGTCATCCAGGAAATGATAAATTCAAACAATGTTCAATACAAAAACAACTGGACTTTATTTGTAACAGAAGATGTTTTGCACTTCATCCGAGGAGCTTTCTCAATTCAAAGTGCAGTGAGTGTGGGGTTCAGGTTATAAAGGCTGAGTGAGATAAGATATACACATACATGTACATATGTAGATTGATAAATTACATCTCACACATTAAACAGTAGATGTTTCTTAAGGTCTTTGTTAGTCTAATTCACAGATGAGGTCCCTCTGTTCCCATCAGGTATGAAAACTGGCTGGGAATCAGTCCTAAAGCTCCATTTTATGTTTTTGAAAGTTGGGATCTGATACCTCCTCCTCTGTTAAGAGAAGGGTTTTCTCTTTAAACATAAACAGCTTCCTTCACCCCCCTCTGAGACCATCTGTGTTCATGGTCCAAAACAGGCCAGCTATCACAGCATCAAATGAGCAAGGAACGTCAAAAAAGTAAGTTTCTAAAAGTACAACAGAGAGCAGTTTTCTCATCACAAACTATCAGTCAAGATAAGGAGGTTGTCGCCAACACAAATATTCAGGACCAGTGGGTTAGAAATTTGTCTAACAGGACCTTGACACAACCTGAGAAAAATGTGCTGGCAAAAGGACTAAACTTTGCTATCTCCCCACAAGAAATACCTGTTGTGGTGGAACTAATCATGGCCACTGAATCCGCGATTAGGAACAACAACTTGGCAGAAGCAGAGGCAGAGCATCGCCAAATGAAAATATCAGCAACTCTCTCCAGTGCCAAACTGCATCCTTCAAATTTCACACCACAGGAAAGGAAAGCCAGAACATCTCTCAGCCAGGACCAAAACATCACCATTTTACCAGCTGATGAAGGAAGATGCACAGTAGTCCTCAACACTTCTGGTTACCAGGAAAAAATAACTACACTACTGAGTGACAGTAACACCTACGAGACTCTGAAGAGGGACCCAACTACCTATAAAAATAAAGTCACAGGTTACCTGCAAAAACTTGAAAAGGAGAAAACAATCAATTGATTGTTGTATTATAGATTGTACCTGGGGGAAGCCACTTCCTGTCTTTATGGACTTCTAAAAATACATAAAGAAGATACACCTCTCAGACCCATCGTCAGCAGCATGAACTCAGTGACACACAATGTTGCTAAACATCTGGCTGGTATTTTAGCTCCTCTTGTTGGAAACACACATCATCACATAAAGGACTCCATTGATTTTGCTAGCAAAGTTCAACATTTGAAGCTAACCCCAGGAGAAACCCTTGTAGCATATGATGTGACTTCTCTTTTCACTTGCATACCGATTTCTGAAGCAGTAGAAACTGTCAAAAAATGACTTCTACAAGACAATGACTTAATCAACAGGACCAACTTCACCCTGGACCAGAACTGCACCCTACTGGATCTCTGCCTCTCCACCACTTATTTCAAGTTCAATGACAGCTTTTACAGACAGAAGCACAGCTGTGCCATGGGATCTCCAGTGTCATCCATTGTTGCCAATCTCTATATGGAGGAAGTGGAGCAGAGGGCCTTAAACTCCTATGAGGGAACAATACCAAGCCATTGGTTCTGATATGTGGATGATACCTGGGTCAAAAACCAAGCCAAGGAAGTAAAAGCGTTCACCAGACACATTAACTCGATCAACAACAACATCAAGTTCACCAGAGAGGATGCAAATGACACCAAGCTGCCTTTTTTGGACTGTTTGGTTCACAACAGCCTCAACATTGAAGTTTGCAGAAAACCAACCCACACAGACCAGTATCTTCTATTTGAGTCTTACCATCCACTGGAACACAAACTTTCTGTCATCAGAACTTTACAGCATCGGGCCGAACGCGTACCCACGAAGACAGAAGGGAAGGAAAAGGAACATAAACACATCCAAAAAGCTCTCCAAACATGTGAATGTCCTAACTGGGCTTTTGTCAAGTCAGTGAGGAAATCTACAAAACACACTAATAAACAGAAAAAGGAGAACAGATGAAAAAACATTGTCATCCCTTATGTGGCTGGAGTATCAGAGAATTTCAGAAGGATTTTCAACAAACACAACATCCCAGTACATTTCAAACCCAGCAGGACTCTCAGACAGAGGTTGGTCCCCCCCTAAGGACAAAACACCCACACACAAACAGAGTGGTGTACCCTGATGCATGCTCAATAATCCAGGTAGAAAAAGTGGTGGTATGAGGTCCAGTGCTGCGAGGACTGTCCCAACCTCTATATTGGGGAAACTAAACAGCCTCTTCACAGACGCATGGCTCAACACCGGAGAGCCACCTCCTCTGGACAAAACTCAGCTGTTCACCTCCACCTCACAGACAAGAGACACTCATTTGAGGACCAGAATGTGCACATGTTGGACTGTGAACACAGATGGTTTGAGAGGGGGGTGAAGGAAGCTGTTTATGTTAAGAGAGAAAAACCTTCTCTTAACAGAGGAGGAGTCTCAGATTGTAACTTTCAAAAACGTAAAATGCAGCTTTACGACAGATTCCCAGCCAGTTTTCACACCTGATGGGAACATCTGTGAGATAGACTAACAAAGACCTTAAGAAACACCTACTGTTACGGTGTGAGGTGTGACTTGTCAGTCTACATGAGTACCATATTTTCAGCCTGATAACTCGCACCTTTCTATAAGTCGCTTTGTCCAATTATTGGCAATACATTGGAAAAATCTGGAAGATATGCACCATAACTCATGTTCCCTGAAGGAAGGGAACGAGGTGCAACATACTTGCTATGGGAATTGATGCATGATTACCTGAAAGAATATACTCACGCCTTTAAGGCTAGGGGCGTCACCACTGCGCCAGAGGCCCCGCCCTCTGGGTACTTAAGCGGCTTGCGCCCCTCCACCTTTCTCCAAAATTGCATTTCACCGAGCTTTCAGCATTGAAAGGGCCAGATATTGCACCTCGTTCCCTTCCTTCAGGGAACATGAGTTATGGTGCATAACTTTCAGTTCCCTTTCAGTCTGGTCTCTCGATGCAACATACTTGCTATGGGAACGTAATCCATTCACGCCCTTGAAATGCTCAGTAAAATGCATGCTAGAGTGAACGTCTGCCCTTGACCAACAGGCATCCCAAGTCTGCTTTCTACTGTGTGTTAGAAAGGACAGCCTGAGTGACGTCACACACAGTAACATCCAAACTGTAATGCTTTGCAAAAGTGTTTAATGAGCTCCAGTTCGCAGCAGCACAGATGTCTGCAACTGGTACGCCCTTGAACAATGACCAGGAGGTGGCCAAGCCCCGAGTGGAGTGAGCGTGCACCTCAGAGGGCACCTGTTGGCCTTTGCTACTGTACGCCCTTTTAATGGCCTCAGTCACCCAGTGTGAAAGGTGTTGTTTTGATAGGGCCTTTCCGGTAGCAGGCGCTGCAAAGCAGACAAACAGTTGATTTGTTTTTCTCCATTCGGCTGTTCTCTGCATGTAAGTGCGTAAAGCCCTCACGGGGCAGAGAGCCCTCAGCATTTCCTGTTCCTGAGTGAGTATAAGAGCAGGTGGGAAAGAGAAAAGATCAAAGTCCAGACTCCTGTGGTTCAGAGTCAAGACCTTGGAAGTGTATGTGGGATTAGGCCTTAGTGTGACCATTGACCCGTCAAGGGCGAATCTGGTACACATTGGATGTACAGACAATGCATGGAGGTCACCCACGCGTTTCGCCGAGCAAAGTGCTAGGAGTAGAGCAGTTTTATAAGATAATAAATCTATCTTAACCTCACTCAGTGGCTCAAATAGGGGGTCACATAGAGCCCCCAGGACCAGGCCAAGATCCCAACCAGGGGTCAGTGTCCTGCTGGGTGGTTTAGTCCGAAGCACACCCTTCATACATCTTATTATGATTGGATGTGCTCCAGGTGTCCTGTGTCCCCAACCTTCGTGACAGGCTGAAATAGCTGATAGGAAAACTTTAATCGTTGAATAAGAACAACCTTTTCCCAGTAAGTCCTAAAGAAAAGTCTGGAGCTGAGCCAAGTCGCATGCATAAGAAATAATATTTCTTTCTGAGCACCAGGCTTAAAAAATATGCCACTTTTGTGCATATAGGGACTGTATTGATCCGGCACGTGCATTTTGTATGGTTATTACCACATTCTCCGGCAGGCCTGACGCTATCAATTTGTTCTTTTCAGCCAAGAAACTGAGACTTTTGACAGTTCCTGGCCTAAGTGGCTGTACTGCCCCTTCTGGTGACACAGAGGCTGTGAGCCCCTGGAGGTCAACTAGGTTGGGAAGAAGGCCTCCTTGCCGGTGTGCCCCCAGGTTACTCTGCTCAAGGGTAATTGAGGGTACATGTAACGTGTCATCCTCATTAGACAGGATTGGAACAGAGAGTCTATTTAGCACTTTGAGATTTTTATTAATGAAAAGTGCATTATAAATTGAATTCATTATTATTATTATTATTATTATTATTATTATTATTATTATTATTATTATTATTATTATTATTATTATTATTCCCCTCCAAGTTTGGAGTCCTAAGACTGGGAGACTGCAAGTTATGTAAACGAGCAAACCTTCTGACTCCAGTCTTCTGGAGTGGTCCGGTTTACTGGTCCTTGGCTTTAATGGAGCATTGGTACCAGTTAAATTGACCAGGGTCTGTGTTTCACCCGTTGGAAGAATTTTGTTTGTAAGCTGATCTGGATCAACACAGAGAGGGAGATCACGTGTTTTCTGATAACTGCCTGAGCATTGCGTGTCCCTCGTTAATAACAAAGGAGCAACAGCAACGTGAGAACGTGGAGCTGTTCCTTTTGGTTTGGTAGACTTCAGATTATTTGGTGATAAAGAGCCCAGTCTCCTTCGACAAACAGGAAGAGAGATCTGATTCAACTCTGATTTTTTTTCACCTACATCAGCCTGAACACAGTTGCTGCTGTGAAGGTGTGAAGTTTGTGGCTGCCTGAGAGCATCTGAAGTAGCCCCCCCGTCGTTAGATTCTGTCAGCTCGCCTTCGTGAGGCACGGACATGTCACGTGGTTGTCTGGTTAGTGTATTGGCTGCCCCACCGCTCACAATGGAACGGGGTCTTGAGCACTTGATCCCCCTCACCTGTCTCCGTGAGGTGTTCGCAGATGCCTCCGTGTCTGCTTACTGCAGATGAATCAGAGACACCCTGCTGGGGTTTATTGATTAAACTAATACCCCGTGAGCTGTGAGGGAGGGGGGAAAAAGGCCCCCTCCCTTTATGACGGCTTGTAGGCCAGAAGGACCTGCTCTGCTGAAGATATTTGTTTTGTTGTTTTATTTTCTGAGAGTCAATAAAACAGAGAGGAGCTGTTTCATGATCTTTATTCATGCTTATGTGTAATGACGTACATGATTCTATGTCACTCACAGCAGAGAAGGCATGATTTGTGCATGCTGTAAATATACCAGCTTTCTGTACCATGTTACAAGTAAAGTCTGGACATGAGGGGATCACTCCCAGTTCCGCGTGTGCGGGTGATCGTGTAATGTGGGAACGTGGACCTGGTTCATCAGGCACGTTTTTGTCTGGTGTCCCGATTCGTCGAGGAGGTCCTGTGTTTAGTCGCCTGACGGGGAACAAACCTGTTTTTGCTCCATGCGTGCTAGGTGCGAGGTTGGCCCGGCGGGGGTCTCTGCCAGGGCTTCTCCTCGTATGCTGGCCGCTTCTGCGGTGGGGCACGCGTTGCAGAGTGGTGTCGAGACTGCGCAGGTCTGCTTCCAGCAGACTCCCTTGGGGGGGACGAAGCTTCTTTGGGTGATGCCCACACGGAGAGCTTCCGCCTGTCTGCATCTTTGGTCCAGCTTGGTCTGAATTCGCTCCAAAGCTTTCCCAAATAATCCTGTCGGCTCTATCGAGTGGTGGAGAAAAGGCACGTTTTGTCCCTACGGGAGATCCGTTAAAGTCATCCACAAGTGGCGGATCGCGATGACCACTTCCGCCATGCCCCTGCCTTGTGCAACAACAGCTGTCCCCATCATACGGAGCACAAAGTCTGTTGCTCTGCGGACCTCGTCCAGCAAGTCAGCGGCCACCTGCCACCTGCTTGTCCGTTGTTATCTGGAGTTCTTGTAATTTTTCGGCCAGGTAAGCCTGCATTAACGCGGACGCGTTCATGGCTCGTGCCGCAAGTCCCTGAGCCCTGTAGCATTTCTCGAGAAGAGACGCTGAAGCTCGACAAGCCTTGCTGGGAAGAGTTGGTTTTGTCCCTGATGACTTAGGAGCCAGGTGAGACGCTAATGTGTCCTCAATCTGAGGCACGTTAGCTATTCCCACGTCGTCCATCCCGTCGACGTCGAGGAACTGTGACAGGGGAAGTAGAATGGGGGCTCTCCTGGACTGGACAGGCCTCGTGGGTGTCCGTTGCTGCGAGAGAGAAACCACATCCGCTGGGACAGGTGCGTGAAGTTGGGCTCGCCGTCCCGCTGGTTTTCCTTGGAAGCCTCGCCTTTCGTTTTCCTTTTTCCGGAGGCATGTCCGAGATAAGGCGAGCGAGTCCTTCCAGAATCCTTTTTCTTTTTTCTTGAAAAGTCTCCTCCGTCGCGTCACTTTTGCTGGCTAGCTCGTTAGGAGTTAGCGAAATAGCTTTTTTTTATTTTGTGACGCAGTTAGCACCGTCGAGCGAAGCAATCTGTGGAGAGAAGAGAAGAAATTACTTTGGGGTTAAGAGAAAAGTGCTGGACTAGCTTTTGCTAGTCCAGCAATATGCAGGAATAATTCTCTGTGCGCTCTATTCCAGGGAGCCAGCTCACCTCAAGTTGAGCGATGAAGAAACAGAGAAGTTTCGCGAAGAGGTGAAGGGCAAAAAAGAGAAAGATGGAGGGGCGCAAGCCGCTTAAGTACTCAGAGGGCGGGGCCTCTGGCACGGCGGTGACATCCCTAGCCGTAAATGCGTGAGTATATTCCTTCAGGTAATCGCGTGGGGGCGCAATTCCCATAGCAAGTATGTTGCACCGAGAGACCAGACTGAAAGGGAACCATAAACATGTCGCACCTTTATTTAAGTCGCATCTATTATGCGTAACCGCTACGCGACGCGTCAGCACCTCATTTGCCCTGCTGAAAATGGCGGCCAAAGAAGCATGCATGGAAGGACTTTTAACAAGATTAACACGGTAAAAATCATTATTTGTTTGCTGAAAATTATAGCAAAGATGTGTCTTAGCTGAACTTTTCCTCAATAAATGCACGTAATTGTCAAATCAGCTGGATTTAAAAAGTAGTTTCGCTAGTGCACCCGCACGGGTGGGACCACAGCATTTCTTTAAAATGTATTAAGATAAACACTTAAAAATATATATATTTGTTAGCTGACATTATAGCAAAGGTGTTTCTGAGCTTAACCGTTCCTTAATAAATTCACTTAATTGTCAAATCTGTTGGATTTAAATTGTTTCGCTTTGACGTCTTCCAAACGGTAGCGAACGTTGCGAAAATAAATTATAAATAAATCGAATTTTAGCTCAAATGTCTCATACAGGTAACAGTTTGTAAATGTACATCTAGTGATTACTTTCTGTAAGTTTGAACAAAATCTGTCCTGTGGTTCATGAGTTATTTATCTGAATATTCCCCGTTTACAGTAAATCCGGAGCTATAAGCTAAAACATTTATGAAGCTAAAACTTCGAGTTTTAGCTCAAATGTCTCATACAGGTTATAGTTTGTAAACGTACAGCTAGTGATTACTTTCTGTAAGTTTGATAAAAATCTGTCCTGTGGTTCATGAGTTATTTATCTGAATAGTACCTGTTTACGGTAAATCCGGAGCTATAAGCTAAAACATTTACGAAGCTAAAACTTCGAATTTTAGCTCAAATGTCTCATACAGTTAACAGTTTGTAAATGTCCACCTACTTACTTTCTGTAAGTTTGATAAAAATCTGTCCTGTAGTTCATGGGTTATTTATCTAAATAGTACTCGTTTACGGTAAGCTAACCGCTAACAATCAACGATACTAAAACGTCGAATTTTAGCTCTAAACAACTCCTACAGCTAACAGGTTGTAATTGTCCACCTAGTAATTACTTTCCGTAAGTTTCAACAAAATCTGTCCTGTGTTTTCGTAGTTCATACCTCCAGAGCAGGAGGCCGGGCAGCGACAGAGTGAGTCCGACCAGCGGAGGCTGCTTTCGGACACATGAGGCGAACAGTCGGTGTACCCTAGCAGACAAAAGTGGTAATGCACCATTTTTTGCCAAAATGAAAAATGGTCATATCTGAGCCAAAAATTGGTCTAAAAATATGGGGAAAAAATCCATAAACAAGTCTCACCTCTCTATAAGTCGCAGGGCATGCAGACCAGAAAATATGGTATGTGTGTATCTTATCTCACTCACCCTTTATAACCTGAACCCCCACACTCATTGCTCTTTGTTCTGAAATTGTTCAGAGAAATATCCTCGGATGAAGTGTGAAACATCTTCCATTGCAAATAAAGTCCAGTTGCTTTTGTATTGAACGTTTTTTGAAGGTGTACCTTTAAGACCAAATTTAAGCATGATTAACTCAGTCACTTACCATGTTTCCAAATATCTGGCGTTTGTACTAATTCCTTTAGTTGGCAGCTCAGAACTTCATATACAGAACACAATGAACTTTGTGGATAAGGTGAGAGATGTCATCATAGAGATGGATGAAAAAATGGTCTCTTTTGATGTCACATCACTCTTTACCTGCATTCCTGTTGATGAGGCAGTAGAGGTGGTCAGTTTATTAATAATAATAATAATAATGAATTTAATTTATAACGCACTTTTCATTAACAAAAATCTCAAAGTTTAAGGTAACAATTAGACACCACTCTGAGCAGCAGGACCACGCTTTCCACGGAGCAACTGTGTCAACTCTTGAAACTGTGTCCCCTATGGGGAGCAATATTATAGGCAGAAACATGGGTGTGCAATAGGGTCTCCAGCTTCTCCTGTTGTTGCCAATCTGTACATGGAGGAGGCAGAAAAGAGAGGTGTCCTTTTGAGGGACACCACCAAGTCATTGGTTCAGGTATGTTGACAACACCTGGGTTAAAATTAAATCTCATTTCACTGATCACATCAACTCTGTGGATAAATATATCAAGTTCACACTGGAAGATGTAAAAAATGGCAGGCTGGCTTTCTTGGACAGGACTCTGCAGTCTACACTCATCTCCAGGCCAGCGGTCACCCTTTCCGGGATGAAGATGTTCACATCCTTGATTGAGAAGAACGATGGTTTGAGAGAGAAGTAAAAAATGCCATCTTTGTGAAAATAAACCGTCCATCATTAAACAGAGGTGGAGACCTCCGTGTCCCCCTCTTACAATGCTGTTATTCAGTGTTTCCATATCTCGCAATAGATACAAGCGGCCAGCTCTTTGAAAACCAGCCCAAAACAAGCCCAATTGGCAACCCACCATATTGTGAAAAGAGAGGCATTTTTTAAACAGTATAAACATACATTTATGATGGCATTACATATAGACAGCAAAATTATGCTTAACACTTTGAATAACATACTTTTACATTCTAAAAAATAAAATACATTTTGCATATGTAACATTAATTCAACTGTTATTTATACAAATTAATCCCTTTAAGCCTCTGGGAATCATTAACCAGAGAGACCTGAATTTTAAACGAAGAGTGATGACAACAATGGATAACGACAACAACAGACAATCATAAAGCATGCGTACAAATAAAATAAAATAAAATAAAAAATGAAAAAATTATATATACAGTATATATATATAATAATAAATAATAATAAACTTTAATTTTTTATGGACCTTTTTTGTGTCTGAAATAAAGTTTGATTGATTGATTGATTGATTGATTTATTTGTATTGCACCTTCCTACAATGCCTTGCATTGACCAAGGTGCTTAACAGGACAGAAAATATAAAAACTGGTACAACAAATCAGTGAAAATAGAATTAAAAACAACAGCAATAAAAGGAGGCAATGGAAATAAAAATGCTACATACTAAAATACCAAAGTAATAAAAGTTACACACTGAAAGCTTTTTTGAACAAGTGGGTCTTCAGTCTGGTTTTGAACAGAGTCAGATCAGAGGTGGCACGCAGCTCAAGGGGGAGACTGTTCCAGGCTTTTGGGCCGGCAACAGAAAAGGACCGGTCTCCCCATTGTTTGTACCTTGAGCGAGGCACCTCCAGCAGGTGTTGACTGGCAGATCGTAAAGCTCTGCTGGGCTGATGGACTTTCAAAAGTTCTGAGATGTACAGAGGTGCAAGTCCATTCAGAGCTTTGAAAACAAACAGCAGCAGCTTGAACTGTATCCTGAACTGAACCGGGAGCCAGTGTAGAGAGGACAGGACAGGAGTGATGTGTTCATATTTTCGTGTGTTGGTCAAAAAGCGGGCGGCAGAGTTCTGTACAAGCTGTAAACGGGAGATGGAGGATTGATTAATACCAACATACAAAGCATTACAATAGTCAAGTCTGGATGTCACAAAGGCATGGATGGCCTTCTCCAGATCACTACGGCTGAGGAGTGACTTTACTTTAGAGAGCAGACGGAGCTGAAAGAAGCTGGTCTTGACAACAGAACTGATCTGTTTATCAAGCTTTAAGTTGGAGTCAAGCTGCACTCCAAGATTTCTAACTACCGGGTTGAAGTGGGGGAGGGGAAAACCAAAACTGGGACTGGGAAGGATGTTGCTGGCGTCACCGGGTGCACCAAATAAAATGCATTCAGTTTTATCTGTGTTTAGGTGGAGGAAGTTTTGAGACAGCCAGTGCTTAATGTCATTTAAGCAGTTGACAATAGTGTTTGAACTGAGTGAGGGGTTGGGAGTGACTGGCAGATAGATTTGTAAATCATCTGCATATAGATGAAAAGACAGATTATGACGTGCAATGATTGATCCTAATGGCAACATGTAAAGAGAGAAGAGGACTGGTCCCAGAATGGATCCCTGTGGTACGCCAGAGTTCAGAGGGGTTGATGAAGAGGAGGACAGATCACCTATCATGACAGAAAAAGTTCTCCCAGTCAGGTAAGATCTGAACCAATCTAGCACAGCTCCCTGGAGGCCAACCTGCTCAGACAAACGGTTGATTAGTACCTGATGGTTGACGGTGTCAAAAGCTGCTGAGAGGTCTAACATCACCAGCAGAGCAGGGTTTTTTGCATCCAGAGACAGAAGAATGTCATTCTGCACTTTGAGCAGTGCAGATTCAGTACTGTGACGAGCTCGAAAACCAGACAGAAATTTTTCAAACAGGTTGTTGTGCTCTAGAAAAGATTGAAGTTGAATAAAAACAATCTTTTCTAGGACCTTTGATAAAAATGACAGATGGGAAACTGGCTTGAAATTAGAGAGAGCTGTAGGATCCAAGCCTGGTTTTTTGAGAAGAGGCCTGACCACAGCGTGTTTGAAAGCAGATAACCTGAAGTTAGACAGCTGTTAATAAATGACAAAACACAAGGACCAATTACATCAAAGGACTGTTTGAATATTTTTGATGGAATGATGTCCAGAGAACAGTTTGTTGGTTTCATCTGCTGAACCACCTTGATGAGGTGAGGGAGTGAAACTGGTCAAAAACAGCGGCGGTTATTGCAGACGCATGTGATTGGACAGTGTTTGATGGGCTGACAATGTTCTGCCTGATAGAGTCTATTTTGTTGACAAAATAGCTCTGAAAGTCATCACGGGTAGACTGAGTGGAAGTTTTCAGAACATTGACAGAAGGGTTAATGACAGACTAGATTGTGCTAAAAAGCGTCCTCGGCCGGTTGGAGCTGGTGGAGATTAAATTGGAGAGGTACTGTGATTTGGCCTGCTTAACAGCATTTTGATAATCACAGAGACAGTCTCTCAGTATTCCCTGGGACACATGAAGCCGGTACCGCTTCCATTTTCGCTCAGCTTTCTTGCAGCGTTGTTGAAGAGCCAGCGTGGTTTCATTGAGCCATGATTTATTCTTTGAAGAAGCCTGTTTGAGAGGAGCGATGGAGTCCAAGATCGTTGTGCAGGTGTGATGGAAGGAGGTGATGAAGTCCTCAGGATGTAGAGATGGGTCCAGGCTGACGGCAGAGCATAAGTCAGTGCTCTTAAAGGCATCAGTGAACTGACTTGGAGTGGATGAGGTGATGGAGCGGCAGAGACATGCTGGGAGAACAACCTTCGGTGCAGGAGGGGTGGAAAATTCAAATAAGATGGGAAAATGGTCTGAAATACAGGTGTCCAGAATCTCCACAGCAGATATTTGAAGGCCGTGGGAGATAATTAAGTCCCTGACTGTGCGTGACCCCCGAGACAGACTGCGACAGGTTAAAAGAGTCCAGGAGGTCCTGAAACTCACATCCAAGTTGATTACTTGGGTAGCAGGTGTGTGCGTTGAAATCTCCACAAAAAAGCAGAGAGTCAAATTTTGGTAGTAGTTCAGCCAGCAGTTCTGAAAACTCACTGAGGAAGTCTTTATTATATTGTGGTGGCCGATAAATGAGGCCACACAGCAGAGGTTTAGCAGATTCCAGCACAAACAGCATTATTTCAAAGCTTTTGTAGTTTTTCTGAGGCAACAGGCGGCACTTGAACGCATCTCTGAACACAGCAGCCAGGCCCCCCCTCTCCCAGACCTACGCGGAGCGCTCAGATAAGAGAAGCCAGGTGGGAGGAGATCAAAGAAGGAGCTGTTGTCCTGCAGCTTCTGCCAAGTTTCCGTCAGCAGAAACAGATCCAAACGATGAGTGGAGATCAAATCACTTAATATAAAAGTTTTATTAGTGATCGATCGGGCGTTAAACAGTGCTGCGCATACTGGCACCCAGCCAGTTACGTCACCCGCAGCTCGTGCGAGCGGGTGGAGGTTCTGTTTAACGCAACCTCGGTTCTGGTTCTTCACCGGAGGACAAGATGAATACTGACTGCTGATGTCATGATTGACAGGAACAAGGCAGCGATGGCGATGAATCATGGAACGATGGACATCAAAGACGCTGAATTCAAGAGGTAAGTCGGCTGTAACAGTGCTGTGAGAGGAGAGATACTTTTAAAATCTCACCAGAACTCCCGCTCTGGTTCCACGTCTTTTGCGTCGCTTGTTGCGAGGCGACGGGCTGGCGTCGCAGTGTAAATAGGCTGGAACAGACGCCAGGAAAGGTGGAGGTAGTGGAGGCTTAAAATGTCCATATTTGCCAGTAGTCGGTGCGTTGATTAGCGAGTCTCGTATATTTAGAAGAGTTGAGCAATCATAGACCAGAAGCGAGGATGCATCGTCGATGAAAAAAAGGCAAAACACGAACAACAATAAAAAGTTCAAGAGAGGAGGAAGACAGCATGCCGTGAACAACAAAGGCGCCACTTTTCTAGCAGATGTGAATATATAAAATAGATATGATGTATATAGCATAAGATGGCGATATAATGTGTGTGTACATGAGAAAATTATTAAACTGTGTATATATGACAGTGATATAGATAACGTGTATATATACACAGAGAGACATATCTCTATCTTTATATGTATACAGTATATATATATATATATATATA
>JBBPBX010009472.1:0-10616 GCA_038048925.1 Garcialebias charrua | reverse complement strand
TAGATAGATAGATAGATAGATGATAGATTGATAGATAGATAGATAGATAGATAGATAGATAGATAGATAGATAGATAGATAGATAGATAGATAGATAGATAGATAGATAGATAGATAGATTTAAAAAATGTTCAATAGAAAAACACTTGGACTTTATTTGTAACATTAGATGTTTCTCTCTTCAAATAAACCTGTTACAGTTAACCTTCCTTCTGTTAACTGTCTTCTGCTACAATTAAAGTCCAGTCGTTTTTCTATTTTCTACCTGGATTATTGAGCATGCATCAGGGTTTTTCTATTGAACTTTTTGAACCCACCAAGAATATCTAAATACACTGAACCATGTGTTCAGCTTTAATGGCTATGCGCCTAAACTTTACAAAGGGAAAAATCGTAAGAATAAGTTTAGTATTCAGCGAGCTATGACTGATTAAACACGCAGATCCTTCATTGTACCTGTCAAACAGGTTACACTGAGTAGAGCAGGTGACCGGGCAATGCGGGATCTAGCTTTTACATATCTGTGGCGCCAACTGCACCTGAACGTAACATCCGCCTGGACACAACATCCGTGGAAGGGGAGTGGGAAGGGACAAACTACCTACCACTTGTATTTTGCTTTCACTCTGACAGAAAAACAAGCCCAAAAAAGCAACTTAACATTCAAAACAAGCTCAAAAACCACAACACAAAATTTATACGCGACTTAAAAGAATAAGCCCAAAGTCGCTTATAATACGCAGACTTGGCAACTATACTGTTATTGCTAGTATCACTCAGACCCCTGCGAATAGCAATCAACCATCAGGGTGCTAATGATCCATTGTTAGGCTGATGGTCCTCCTTAATCATGTGAGCAACTTGTTTTAGCTGTCAGCAGTAAACTGGTTGGTCCACTATGAGAAGGTGCTATTTATAAGACTGAGCTGAATACAGCTCCTCAGGCTCAAGAAGTCTTTCAGACGAAAGATGAAATGTTTTTACTTTTTTTTTAATGTCCAGAGGACCAGACTTACCTTATTTAGATTTTTCCACCTGGATTATTGAGCATGCATCAGGATAGCTAAAACATCCATCCCGTCTATCTTCTTTACCTGCTTCTTCCTTTTTGGGTCATGGGAGCCACTAGTGCCCATACCCAGCTATCACTGTGCAAAAGGCAGGGGACACCTGGACAGGTCTCCAGTCCATCACAGGGACACATAGAGACAAACAAAACAATCAACCATTCACTCTCTCACCTAGGGACACTTTAGAGTTACCAACATGCCATGTTTTTGTCTGTGGGAGGAAACTGAAGTACCTGGAAAAAACACACGCAGCACATAGAGTACATGCAAACTCCACCCAGAATGGCCGTCAGACAGGGGTTTGAACCAGTGGCCTTCCCGCTGAGAGGCAACAGCTCTACCAACTGCATGCCACCTAGCTAAAACATAAAAAAGCTAAAGCATAAAAAAGAAAAGTCTAGAAACATGAACAAGCATAAAAAAGAAAGGTATATGAAAGTTGCAGAATGGTAGTTAAAAAACGTAAACATAGCCAAAGGCTTACAAAAGGTTAGCTAAATGATAAAGGTATCAGAACAGTAGCTAAACCATGAAAGTAGCAAAAGGCCAGGTAAATAGAAGTGGCAGAATTGTAGGTAAATTTAAGCAATAATAATTTCAGACCTGGACTAGTTGATGTTCCTGGGCCTGTGAGTGTGTTGGATTCTCACTGACTGATTTCTGCAGTGGAAGTGGTCTCCAGCTACAAGTACTTGGGTATACACATGAACAATAACCTCAACTGGGGCAACAACACCACCAGCCTGATCAAGAAAGGTCATCAGAGACTCTACTTCCTCAGACGGCTGAGACGAGCTGGACTGGGAAGCTCAGTCCTCACCTCCTTCTACAGGTGTGCAGTGGAGAGCATCCTGTGCTCCAGCATCAACGTGTGGCATGGAGGCTGCACAGCTGCAGAAAGAAAAGAGCAGAGAGTGGTGAAGGCTGCACAGAAGTCTGTTGGAGTCAGTCTCCCCACCATCACAGACATCTACACCTCCAGATGCAGGAAGAAAGCCACCTGCATCATGAAGGACCCCACTCACCCAGCACACACACTTTTTGCCCCACTCCCCTCAGGAAGGAGGTTGAGGAGCATTAAGTGTAGAACCACTAGAATGAGGAACAGCTTCTACCCTGAGACTGTTAGACTCATGAATATCTAACCAGAATAATCATTGTGAAAAAAATCACATGTTGCTGCTGATCTGTTTCCTAATGCTGCTGATCTGTTTCATGTTGCTGTATTCATTCATGCTCATCTGCTCATACAGACTCATGTTCATGCTGCTGTTCAAAGTAATGTTTTTGTGCTACCAGTGCTTAGTGTATTTTTAGTTGATGTTTTTCTTAGTTCACATCTAGATGTTATTACTGTTTGTCTTTTACATTTTATTGTTGTATGTAACCGGGACCCTGTGTACATAACTTCATTCCATCACATGTACCACATGTGGTGCGATGACAATGAAGTATATCTGACTCTGACTGACTGTTGCCTGTGCAGGGAAGATCTGGCTGGACAACGTGTTGTGCAATGGAGGTGAGAAAAGCATTGAATTCTGCAAGTCTCGCGGCTGGGGCAACAGTGACTGCACTCATGATGAAGATGCTGGAGTTGTTTGCAGAGATGAGAGGATTCCTGGCTTTGTGGACACAAATATAATTGATGTAAGTTATTGAAATGCATTAAGGATTCATAGATTTGTCCTAAACACTTGCATGTAGAAACTGGCTTAAGTTCATAAATGCTTGTACTTCCCTCCATGTTATTTAGTTAACAAGGTTTAACCAGTGTAGGATATATTTATCACCACAGTACAACCTGCTGAATACTGTTGCTGATCAGATCTGCTCATAGTTAAAAGTTTGGACGGGTCATATTCAAAACATCTATTTTTCAAACTTTGTCAGTAGGGTCAACTCTTTCTGTTATCAATTTAATCCCATAAACCACAAACAGATTTTAATTAAACTTTCAGAAAGTAATCATTGGATGGCCATCTACATCTCATTAAACTTCGAGGTCAACCCAATTCAAGATGGCTGGCACAGTCAACTGAAGGTTGAAAAAGAAAAATGGCTATTTTTTTCCCCGGCTGCTCCCTTCCTCAGGGATCACCCCAGTGAACTAACTTGCATGAAATATCCTGATGCATGCTCAATAATCCAGGTAGAAAAATCTAAAAAAGTTAAGTCAGGTCCTCTGGATGTTCAAAAAACAAACAAACAAACAAAAAAAGCCAGAACTCTGTGGTCTACACTCATCTCCAGGCCAGCGGTCACTCGTTCAGGGATGAAGATGTTCACATCATTGATAAAGAGGAACGATGGTTTGAGAGAGGAGTAAAGAAGGCAATTTTTGTGAAAATAAACCGTCCATCATTAAATAGGGGTGGAGGCCTCCGAGTTCTACTGTCCCCCTCTGCTCCCCCGTCTGCTGTTATTGCTAGTATCACTCAGGTGCTATTTATAAGACTGAGCTGAATACAGCTCCTCAGACTGAAGGAGGCTTTCGAATGCTAGCCGAAACGTTTCTACAATTTTTGTTGTTGTTTTTTGAACGTCCAGAGGACCTGATTTAACTTTTTTGATAAATTGCATGAAGACTTGGCGATTGTTTTTATGCTGGATGCGTGGATCCTGATGCAATCACAGACTATTGAGCTACTGCAGCCCTCTGTGTGGAGCAGAGAGCTAACATAGGGCTATCTAACATAGGCTAACAGAGGGAGCAGATGGTTGAGTTAAGGGCCTTGCTCAAGTGCCCAGAGTGGGTTAAATGAGGGTGGAGGCAGGTGTGGGGGGTTCACCATTCCCACCCACATGTTGATGTTTTTAATACGTGGAGTCGAACTGGCAACCTTCCGATTTTCAAGGGATTTTTGGTCAAGGTCAAGAATGTTTAAAAAATGTTAAATTAATGTTGAACCACGTGTGTGAGTTACCAGAGAGTTGTTTTTCCCTCTCAAAGAGGAGCGTGCATGTGGATCCAAGGTCACACTGAGCCGATCCAAGGTCACACTGAGCCGATTTTCAAGGGATTTTTGGTCAAGGTCAAGAATGTTTAAAAATGTTAAATTAATGTTGAACCACGTGTGTGAGTTACCAGAGAGTTGTTTTTCCCTCTCAAAGAGGAGCGTGCATGTGGATCCAAGGTCACACTGAGCCGAGAGCTGATTAGGAAATTGGAACTCGGCTGTAAAATTGGTTTCCCATGCACGTGCATGGGAAACCAATTTTACATATTGTTTTAGTTTTAACAACAATTGTCTGAACTTCATTTCTATTTCAGAGCACTTTCTCATGGCCAGTTAAAATGTTTGTATTGTTTCTAGGATATTGTTCAAGTGTATGTTCTTCAATAAAATAATATTGGAAAATTAAAGATGCAACCATATATGGGGCTGATCCGATCCGGTATCGGCCTCCGATACCAGCATAATTTAGGTATCGGATTTTTCAGATTCAACCTGCTGATATTTTTGATCCATGATGCATGTCTGTGTCTGATGAAACGTCTCATATGATTGCTTGCCAGCAGCTCTGCACATTGGCTTCAAACTATGGAATGGATTTCCTGAACAGAGGCGTGTCTCATGAACCTAGAGTAATAACACCCACCTCACATTCAGGAAATCCATTTCATAGTTTGTAGCCAACATGCAGTAGTTCTGTGGCTAACAGCTAGCCAACATTTCATCGAACCATGTCTGCTGCGTGGAAGTATTTTACACTAAACACCACATGGCAGCAACGTGCAATGTCTGCAGAGTCATAGCACCACATTAAACCGCGGTCAAGTTAATTAGTTTTACGTTGGAACTCGAGCCTGGGGCTTCAGTGGGATGCTACTCTCGCTGAACCGAAACAGACCTCCCCAATCCCAGCTAGCCATGTCTGACCCGCTCAGTCGGCCCGTCTCAGAGGAGGGACAGGCTGAGAGCGGCTGATGGAAATCAGGCTGCTCGCCCCAGACTGAACAAGAAAAACACACGGCTGAAACCACAGAGCTCAAATGTTTACCGAGAAGTTGCTAAACTTCATTGTCATTAATGACCAACCACTATCAGTTGTAGAAAACAAAGGATTTGGCAGCTTGATACTTGCAGCCATGATCATTCAACACTTGCTCTTCTCAAGGGTGGATGTCTCCTCTTGGTCTTTGCTTTGCTTTTGCTTTGTCTTGTCTGTGAAACTGTCTGAGAACATCTCTTCTACAAAATCTTCCGAATTATAACTATAGACAAACAATAACGACACGTTCCATTCATAATCCCGATGCACACTCTATACCCCCCCCCCCCTCTCAACCCATTTTTATTCCAAGATTTGTAACAGAGGTGGAGAGGGAGATGTCTTGTCCAGAAAAGGAAATTGTTGTTATAGTTGATGTTGGTACCTGGTGAGGGGTGCCAATCAGTATGGCCTCAGTCTTGGACCAGTTTAATTGAAGAAAGTTCTGATTCATCCATGCCCAGGCAGGTAGAGAGGGCAGTGAGTGAAGATGGAGATGACAATGGTGATGATGATGATGCTCCAGTAAGAAATGTTGAACTGATTAATAATTTGACCTAAAGGCAGCATGTAAAGGGAAAATAGCAGGGGGCCCAGAACTGACCCTTGAGGGACACCACAGGAGACACAGACTGTCTGGGAAGTGGCATTGCCAAGACTAACACATTCCAGCCTCCACATTCATATTATTGTCATTATTTTCAGATCTCAGACTATCTGGAATCGCTGAATCTTATTACCACATCTAGATCTGCCCATCACTGCAACTTTCACTGTTTTTGGGTTCTGAATGATCGTGTCTTCATTAATGTTGGTTAAATTATGAATGCCACACTGTTAACTCCTGTAATTACACATCAGTGACAGAAGTCAAGAAAATGTCTGATAATAATGTTGGTATTGATCTCAGGAATTCAACCCAACCCAGGAAACCTCCCCCCCCCCCCACTAACAACAGTACACCATATGACTTTAAAATCAAGTCAGGTCTTCATTTCCTGCATGTAAACGCTTGTAGCCTTCTAAAAAAACTTGACTTAAAAATTCTATTCAGTTTAACTTTCAGTTTCTTTACTAGGTTTTCCATGTGGAGTTTAAAAGAAAGATACGAATCGACCAGGAATGCAAATATTTATAGGAATCAACAAACTTTATGGGGACACCATTTGAGGATTAAATCAGAGGAAGAACTGCTGGAACCGACTTCCTATTTGAAAAAAACCATCCCTTTGGTTTTATCAGCATTTACTGAATGTTAAACTGGGATTATTTTTCAGAAACAGATCATGTCTAACACTGAATGCTAGGAAACGCCTTGTATCTGTGACTTTTCTTCCCTCCATCGATTACGGTGACATTATCTACATGAATGCTCCTATAAGCACCCTGCAGATGTTGGATGCTGTCTATCATGGTGCACTAAGATTCATAACTGGCTGTGATTATCATACCCACCACTGCACCCTGTATTCACTGGTTAACTGGACATCATTAACCTCACGCAGACTCTTCCATTGGTACATTTTCATCTTTAAATCTTTAAATTGGTACATTTTCATCTTTAAATCATTTCTTGGTCTGCTGCCTTCATACATCTCCTCCTACATGTCTTTACGTGAGTGCAGCTACAGCGTGCGCTCTCAGGACATGATTACCTGCAGTTTTCCGTCAGTAAGGACTGAACTTGGCAAAAGGGCCTTCTCCTACTCTGCTCCTGCTTCCTGGAATATCTTACAAAAAGATCTGAAGCTCTCGTCCTTGACTCCTCTAAATGGTTTTAAGAATCTTTTGGAATCCTGGCAGAAACCAATGCAGATATGTTCCCGTTTTTGATTTTCTACATCTACCTTATAATGTTTTGCTACTTTATTTTAATTTGTTAAAAAAATCTGTATTTCTCTCTTTCTCTATTATGTTTGTCTATTGTTGATTGTTTAAGGAAACTACTGTTGCTGTTCATCATTCTTTAGTTTGTAACAGGTCTCTCTTGTAAATGAGTCCTCAAGGCTCAATGAGATTAATCTGACTAAATAAAGGTTGAATGAATGAAAACTACCAATAGAGATCCCTCAAAATCAATTTGCGACATGGGACAAGATAATATCTAGGGTGGGAAAAAACCTATAGTTAAATATGAAACCCTTCAGTTGCAGAAAGTCAAAGGAGGTATGGGTCTACCAAAATTAAGAGAGTACTTCTATGCAGCCCAACTCAGACATATTATATGCTGATGCACACCGGATTACGTGGCCAAGTGGAAAGAAATGGAGAAGGAATTTGGAGGATACCCAATTCAAAGCGTTATCGGGTATAAAGATAGATATGAGAAAATCAAGAAATATATGGATCCGATTACAATGTTTACATTGGATTTATGGTTTAAAACATTGAAAAAATACAAGATTAATAACGAAATGAAGATGCTCAGGTGGGTAGCATATGATAGCGATTTCAAACCAGCAATATATGATAAAGGGTTCAAACAATGGATCAACAAGGTAATCACAGGGTGGTACACACTTCAGAAGGATGTCCCCATCCTTCTGAAGTGAGAGTTTTCAAACACTGAAAGAGAAGTATAATTTAGATAAACACGAATTTTACAGGTACCTAGAGATTATTATAGAACAGAAATCAAGTGGGACCTCTCTGTTGAAGTGAATAGTTCGATTCAAATTGTGATAAATTCATTCAGTGGAACAAAAATTAAAATCATTTCCACTTTATATAAAAAACTGAGGATGAATAAGCATTCAACTAAGTATATTAAAGAAAAATGGGAATCAGAACTTAATGTGATAATTTCAGATGAAAATTGGACATGTGGAAAACGCATCAAACATCTACCAATTCACGAATATGGAGGAAATTCACATGGAAAAATCTAATTCGATTTTTCATTACACCTAAAGTCAAGAATAAATATAGTGATACCAATCTGGGGTGTTGGAGAAATTGCGGATCAGTGAATGCCGATCTCTAAAGAAGATTTTGGGATATGATATTCCCATGAGTAGCGGGGTATTATTTCTGTGCAATTTTCACGGTACCAATATAAGGGGAAAGGACAGGTATCTGATTAAGATAAAGTTCATAGCCTGCAAGAAAGCTATTACAAGGAACTGGAGAAAGACTGACACTCCGAGTCAAGACCAATGGACTGGCATAATAGAAGAAATCTTTATTATGGAGAAACTGACGCATCGATTGAGACTTCAGCAGGCACAAATGGACAAAAAATTGTCAACATGAACAATATTTAAGGCGAAAGATAGTGACAATGAATAGAGAACAACCTACCTTCACCAGATAAGTCAAAAGTTGATTAGCATAACAGCACCCAAGCCACAGTTTTGTATATAGTGATGTTCAGTGTGTAATATTCATGTAAGTAAAAAAGGGAAAAAACTCCAATAAACAAAAAATATAAAAAAAGAAAAAAGAAACAAAAACAGCTACATTATAAAGCGATGTAAAATACTAAAAACAGGAACATGTCTATGTTGGTTTATGCCATGAATTTAGCAGATTTAAAGCTATTTAATATTTTATTTAATTCATTTATTCATTCATTTAAAAGAGACAAAAGAAAACAAATTAATCAAAAACAAAACATTGAATGAAAAGAGTGCAGAAAGAAGAAAAAATTATTATTTCACCCCCTTATTTAAAAGAATCTACCAATTCTATTGTTTAAAAAAACTTTAAACAATCACTTAAATTAGTCACTTTAATATCCACTTTAAAGCTAGAAATAAATTAACACATTTTGTGTTAGCAGAATTTAATTATAACTTTGAAACTTCCATCCATCCATCCATTTTCTTCCGCTTATCCGGGGTCGGGTCGCGGGGGTAGCAGCCTAAGTAGGGAGGCCCAGACTTCCCTCTCCCCAGCCACTTGGAGCAGCTCCTCTGGGGGAATCCCAAGGCGTTCCCAGGCCAGCCGAGAAACATAGTCCCTCCAGCGTGTCCTGGGTCTTCCTCTGGGTCTCCTCCCGGTGGGACATGCCCGGAACACCTCACCAGGGAGGCGTCCAGGAGGCATCCTAACCAGATGCCCGAGCCACCTCAACTGGCTCCTCTCGATGTGGAGAAGCAGCGGCTCTACTCCGAGTCCCTCCCGGATGACTGAGCTTCTCACCCTATCTCTAAGGGAGAGTCCAGACACCCTGCGGAGAAAACTCATTTCAGCCCCTCCCTGGGCTGCCACCTTACCGTGGTGGAGGGGTTTGAGTGTCCCAATGATCCTAGGAGCTATGCTGTCAGGGGCTTCATGCCCCTAGTAGGGTCACCCAAGGCAGACAGGTCCTAGGTGAGGGACCAGACAAAGCGCAGCCCAAAGACCCCTTATGATGAGTTCAATTAATGGAAACAATGTTCCCTCGCCCGGACGCGGGTCACCGGGGCCCCACTCTGGAGCCAGGCCCGGAGGAGGGGCACGTTGGCGAGCGCCTGGTGGCCGGGCTTTTACCCATGGAGCTCGGCCGGGCACAGCCCGAAGAGGAGACGTGGGTCCCCCTTCCCATGGGCTCACCACCTGTGAGAGGGGCCAAAGGGGTCGGGTGCATTGTGGAATGGGTGGTGGCCGAGGGCGGGGACCCTGGCGGTCTGATCCTCGGCTACAGAAGCTGGCCATTGGGACATGGAATGTCACCTCTCTGGTGGGGAAGGAGCCTGAGCTAGTGTGTGAGGTTGAGAGGTTCCGGCTAGCAATAGTCGGACTCACCTCAACGCATGGCTCTGGCTCTGGAACCAGTTTCCTTGAGAGGGGTTGGACACTCTTCCACTCTGGAGTTGCCCCTGGTGAGAGGCGCCGAGCAGGAGTGGGCATACTTGTTGCCCCCCATCTTGGTGCCTGTACGTTGGGGTTCACCCCGGTGAACGAGAGGGTAGCCTCCCTTCGCCTACGTGTGGGGGGACGGGCTCTGACTGTTGTTTGTGCCTATGCGCCGAACGGCAGCGCAGATTACCCACCCTTTTTGGAGTCCTTGGAGGGGGTATTGGAGGGTGCGCCTCCTGGGGACTCCCTTGTTCTGCTGGGGGACTTCAACGCTCACGTGGGCAATGACAGTGAGACCTGGAGGGGTGTGGTTGGGAGGAACGGCCCCCCTGATCTGAACCCGAGCGGTGTTCTGTTGTTGGACTTCTGTGCTCGTCATGGATTGTCCATAACGAACACCATGTTCAGGCATAAGGGTGTCCATATGTGCTCTTGGCACCAGGACACCCTAGGTCGCAGTTCGATGATCGACTTTGTTGTCGTCTCATCTGATCTGCGGCCGCATGTCCTGGACACTCGGGTGAAGAGAGGGGCGGAGCTGTCAACTGACCACTACCTGGTGGTGAGTTGGCTCCGATGGTGGGGGAGGATGCCGGTCAGACCTGGCAGACCCAAACGTATTGTGAGGGTCTGCTGGGAACGTCTGGCAGAGTCTCCCGTAAGACGGAGCTTTAACTCCCACCTCCGGGAGAGCTTTGAACACGTTCCGAGGGAGGCGGGGGACATTGAGTCCGAGTGGGCCATGTTCCGCGCCTCTATTGTCGAGGT
>JBBPBX010009471.1:39686-59996 GCA_038048925.1 Garcialebias charrua | reverse complement strand
ATATTTCTTGTTACTGAGGAGCATTTTTCTAGAATTATTCCCCGTCCTGCTGCCAGATATGGAAGCCACTGGAAAGAGAAGCCTGTGCGACTGTTATCATAACTCAGAAATGCATTAAAAAATAACTACAGTGCAGCTGTCAAAGACAATCGCATTTACACGTGCGCGCACGCATTCACACATGAGTGAGCTCCGAGATGTGCATTCGCGTGGATGCAAAACGACTGAGGCAAAACACGCGCACACATTTAAGTGCACACATCCAGAGAGGTGTTCTCACAGATAGTGGAGTCGACGTTCTTAATCCGAAGCAGACCCCATCTGTCTCCCATTATAAAGACTCTGCCGTAGCCCCAAGAACGTCTACATTTCATAAATATCATCTGGGCCTGGCCAAGTCGGCCAGACAAAAGCCAGAGAGCAGAGCGACTCTCAGGGCCGCATCAGAGCATAATTAGCAATCATAGCATCATCTCTGCATGCTGTACACTCTTATTTTCTGGAAATTTCTTAATTCCCTTGAGGTATATAAAAAAATATGCTTCTTTACTTTGACATTAGAAGTAACAACGTAAAAGTGGGTCAAATTTTCCTCTAAATAAATATGTAGCGTATTTTCCAGCATATAAGTCACATAAGTAAAAAAAAATCATCATGAAGAGGTATGCACATCACCCTGCACATCATAAAGAAGGTGAAGTTTTGGGGTGTAATTATTGATCAGTGCTGGGCAGCGCTAATCCAAAAATTAGTTCAGCTATTTCTAAAGCACTTATTGATTTATTTAGGTCCGCAATTTCAAAAGCACTTATGTATTAGCAATGCTAGCGGACGCTAATGCTAACACGCTAACCGCCATTTTGAACAGGGCAAATGGCAAACTACTTTTTTAAATCCAGCAGATTTGACCATTTGAACCGGTTAAGCTCAGAAAAACCTTGTGCTATAAAGTCAGCTAAGAAATATATTTTTTCTCAGCAAAGAAATAATTGTTTTTACCGTGTTTTCTTGGAAAGTCCTTGTCTTCTGTGGCCGTCGCGGCCACCATTTTGAAGAGGGCAAATGGCAAACTACTTTTTTTAATCCAGACGTGTCGCGTAGGCCGCTGAGAAGCATCCATAAGTTCACCCTCCATGTTAAAAACTCTTCGTCTGACTCTTCGAAAACAAGTACTGTAATAAGGCTGCAGAGTAACACACTGGCTGCTAACTGAGAGCGCTCGCTCTAGCAAAAAGACTGAAGAACGCTTTTTTGTCACGGACCACATCCGGCGCTGACAGGATATGGTCTGTTAGCAGTCGTCAGGGCCTGTAAATAAGTTTTTTCATTTTTACTGATCGATAATTAGTTATTAGCGGTACTGCATTTTAAATAAAAATAGCGCAAATCCGCTTATGAATTATAAAAGTTAGTCAATCCGCTGTTAAGCTAACAAATTGTTTAGGTCCGCTGTAAGCGGATTAGCGCTTTAGCGCTACCCAGCGGTCTGGTGCCCACCTTTGTTATTGATGATATGTTGTCATGGAAACAACACATACATTTTGTAACTGTCACTTTTATTTAATGGTCAAACGGCTAAGTGTCGGACATATGCAAGAACTCTTACTAACAAAGACCCAACTGAGAATGCATCTCAGGAAGAACAAGAGACTCTGGAGGAGCATGTAGTTTCTTTTTTTCAGGGCATGAACTTTGACATAGGCCATGGGGACATTTCGTTCTGTCACACCCTGCCCAGTAAATCACAAAAATTTGGGCCATCAGTAATCGTCAAGTTCATTAACAGGAATACAAAAAACTATGTTATGCAAGCAAAAAAAAATCTGCGGGGAACAAATATTTACATAAATGAACATCTAACAAAAAAATGGAAACATTGCACATCAAGCAAGGTTGTTAAAACAACAAGACAAAATAGCATCAACATGGACAAGAAATGGATACATCTTTATCAAAACAAAAGAAGAGTCTCAGCCTAAAATGATAAAAGAGCTGAAAGATCTGGATGAACAGGAGATGAAAAATTACAAATCAATGAAACAACTCACACTCAAAATGGATAAAATATACAGTGAAATGAACAAATACATTAGAACATGACAACATACGAAGACTCAGAACCTAAAATATATAATGTTGAAAATGTGATTGATGCAAATTTTTTTCCTGTAATAAAAGATAGCGAATATTATAATGAAGAGCAGTTTAATGACATCAATATATCAAATGGAGTTCTCTCTATTATTCACTTTAATAGCAGAAGTATAAATGCAAACATATCCAAAATAACAGATTACTTAAAACAGTTAAATAGAACTTTTACAATAATAGCGCTGTCAGAGACATGGCTCAATGATGATAACACAAGTAATATTCACATCGAGGGGTATGAATTATATCATATGAACAGAAATAATAAAAGAGGTGGTGGAGTCGCTCTATTTGTCAATAATGAAATAAAATGTAAATTAAATAGTGAAATGTCAATAATAGTTGATAATATTATGGAAATGATAACAATAGAAATAATAAACAAAAACGATAAAAACATAATAATAAGTTGTGTATATAGATCACCAGGAGCAAATATAGAAATATTCACGGATAAAATCTTGGAGCTAATGGAGAAGAGTTTTAATAAAAATGTTTTTTTGTGTGGAGACTTTAACATTGATATGGGAAATAAAACAGATTCAAATAACATAAGCACATTTATAAACTCAATGTACAGTTTAAATATGTATCCATTGATATCAAAGCCAACAAGAATTACAACTCATAGTGCCACAATAATTGATAATATTTTCACAAATATAACAAATGGGGACGTGATAGGTGGTATCTTAACGACCGACTTAAGTGATCATTTACCAGTTTTCACAATCTATAAAAATGATCAAAACATCACAAAAGCAGTTACAAGAAGAAAAAGATCATAAACACGTCAAAAAGAGTTTTGGAAAAATTGAAAGAGGATCTGGATAAACAAGACTGGAGTGATGTGTATGTTGATGATGCGAACAGAGCATATGATGAGTTTATGAATATCTTGGAGGCTCTGTATGAAAAGAATTGTGTGCAAACAAATTATACAAAGAGAAATAAGGTTGATCAACCATGGATGACAAAAGGGTTGAGAAATGCTTGTAAAAAAAAGAATTATTTGTATTCATGTTTCTTGAAATTGCGAAGTCAGAGCGCTGAAGAAAAATATAAAAAGTATAAAAATAAATTAGTAGGGATTATAAGGAAACATAAGAAAGAATATTATAGTCAAAGCTGGGCACCGCTAATTAAAAAATTAGTTCCACAATTTCTAAAACGCTTATTAATTTTTTTAGGTCCACAATTTCAAAAGCACAAATGTCTTATGAAAATTAGGGGAAGCTAATCTAATCCGCTATTTATATATTTCTATATTATATATATATATATTTATATATAGCCGGCAGCGTTATCAATATTGGCACTACACTGCCAACTGAAAAGTAACAAAAATGATCCTAAAAGGATGAAATTACAAAAATCAAAGGATTTATTTAATACTTTACGTACATATATTCTATTCGGCCACGAAATTAACAAAAAATAGAATGATCTTTTAATCCCTAAAACCACGTTTAAATCTCAAATACACGGGTGTGTCGCCACCGCATTTATACATAGTAACCCAAATACATGAAACTAACGACTCGCCGTCGAATGGTCGACACAAAACGCACAATAAAATCCTCCGGCCACGTTAATTTGGCTTGAAACAGCGGGGTTCTCTACGGATTATCCATTAGTAACCCAGCACTACCGGCAGACACAGCGTTAGCGTCTATAGGTAGTCAACAGATTTAATGAAAAGTAACTAAAATACATAAAAATAACGACTCACCGTCAAATGGTCGACACAAAACCCTCAATAAACTCCTCCGGCCGCGTTAATTTGGCTTGAAACAGCGGGGTTCTCTACGGATTATCCATTAGTAACCCAGCACTACCGGCAGACACAGCGTTAGCGTCTATAGGTAGTCAACAGATTTAATGAAAAGTAACTAAAATACATAAAAATAACGACTCACCGTCGCGTGGTCGACACAAAACCCTCAATAAAATCATCCGGCCACGTTAATTTGGCTTGAAACAGCGGGGTTCTCTACGGATTTATGAAGACACCGAGCGCAGCCAGCTAGCCACAGAAGCCCCTGAGTTCAACTCTGACCCGGAAGATGTAAAGATGGAATAGTCCATTTTTAGTAGGGGGATAAAGAAATCGACCGTTTTTTTTATTGCGTATTTAATGAACGTTTTCATCGTAACTATAATTATTTTTATGTTAAATGTATATTAACAAGCAGGATCAATGTTAGTTATGTAGGTGACTGCACGGGGCGAGGCGGGGCCGGGGCCACTGCTGAAATGGGACCCCCAGGCATTTACCTACATGGTCTGTTCTCAGCTCTGCCCCCCTTCCCCTCACACCCTTCCTCCTTTCTGCTGTTTACGGTGGGGAAAAAGGTAAAACAAGCAGCATAAGAGCTTGTAAATAAGTTTATTGGTTTTTACTGATAGATAATTAGTTATTAGCGGTACTGCATTTTAAATAAAAATAGCACAAATCCGCTTATGAATTATAAAAGTTAGTCAATTCACAAAAACGCTGACAAAAAGTTTAGGTCCACTGTAAGCGGATTAGCGCTTTAGCGCTCCCTAGCGGTCTGGCGCCCACCACTGATTATAGTAAATTATTAGATAAAAGTAATGGTGATATGAAAGCAACATGGCGAGTAATGAATAGTGTCCTGAAGAATCATAAAACAAAAACTGGTATTTCAAAATACTTTGTAAAAGACAACGATGAAATTCATGATGAAAATGAAATTGTAAATGGATTTAATCAATATTTTGTGAATGTTGGATCAAGCCTTGCAGCTAAAATACCAAAAGCAGATAATAATGTGATCCATTCAATTAAAGGTTGTGCAAATAGTATTTTTCTAAATGGAACCAACAAAGAGGAAATAATGAATGTAGTAAAAAATCTTACAGACAAGAGATCAAGGGACTGGGTGGACATGGATATGATGTTTGTAAAGGACATAATGAGCCATGTTATTGAGCCGTTTACATACATATGTAACTTATCATTTTCAACAGGAATATTTCCAGATAATATGAAAGTAGCTAAGGTAGTTCCTCTTTTTAAAAATGGTGATAAATGTGTGTTCAACAATTATAGACCTATATCCTTGTTACCACAGTTTTCAAAAATTCTTGAAAAACTATTTGTAAACAGACTAGATCAATTTATAGATAAACAAAATATTCTAAGCAACAGTCAGTATGGGTTTAGAGCAAAAAACTCTACATCAATGGCTCTCATGGAATTAATGGAACAAATAACTACTGCTGTCGATCAAAAACAATATTGTATCAGTATTTTTGTTGATTTAAAAAAAGCATTCGATACTATTGATCACACCATTCTCCTTGAAAAACTGAACAAATATGGTATTAGAGGACCAGCATTACAGTGGGTATCTAGCTACTTGAAAGATAGGAAACAATTTGTACAAATAAATGATGTAAGATCTGACCTCTGTAATATCACATGTGGAGTTCCCCAAGGCTCTGTACTTGGACCAAAGCTATTTATTTTATATGTGAATGACTTGGTAAATGTGTCAGGACTCCTTAAATGTGTACTTTTTGCTGATGATACCACATTTTTCTGTTCAGGCGAAGATATAGAACAAATGTTGGAATTGATAAAGACAGAATTTGTCAAGATACAAACTTGGTTTAAAATAAATAAATTATCATTAAATCTAGAAAAAACTAATTACATGATATTCAGTAATAAAAAGAAAACTGTTGATGTTCCACTCAAAATTGAGGGTGTTGAGATTTGTAGAGTGAGTGAGGTGAAGTTTTTGGGTGTTATCATTGATGACAAACTGACATGGAAACAACACATAAATTCTGTAAGAATAAAAATAGCTAAATCGATTGCAGTACTGTACAAAGTCAGAGACCTATTGAATGATAAAGCTCTGTATTTGTTGTATAACACAATCATTGTTCCACACTTAATCTATTGTATTGATGTTTGGGGGAAAGCGTGTAAAACAATCACAAAGCCTATTTTTGTATTACAGAAAAGAGCTGTAAGAATTATCACTAGAAAGCATTACCGTCATCCATCAAGTACATTATTTTATCAACTAAAGTTATTGAAGTTCCATGATTTGGTAGACTATAATATTTTATCAGTTATGTATAGGGCTCAAAATAATGCATTACCTTTAAATATCCAAATGCATTTTGTTAAAAGACAAAGTTGTTATAATCTTAAGGGGACAGAGATGTTTGTAAAACCACAATTCAGAACTAGTTTGAAGGGACGTTCTACCTCAATCCAGGGAATTAGATTATGGAATGGCTTGGAGAATGTAGTTAAAAATGCCAAGTCAATGTTTACATTTAAGAAAATGATCAAAACAAATGTGTTAAAAAAATATATATGAAATAGCGTAATGTGTATTGTATTAGTTAGAAAATTAGAAAGAGTTAGTCATTTTGTACTGTTGGTTGAAGATTATTATTGTTTAATCTGATTGTTGGAAAAAAGGGGCAGATATAATAAGATTTATTCTTCTTTCTGCTACCTTTCATTTTTTTATATTTTGTACATTATCATTTATGGGATTGTCTTGTATTGTTTCTTTTGTAAAAAAATGAACAAATTTAATAAACATAAACAATAAACAAACGGCTTCATTTCACCTGGGTGGTGCAACACCATCCATCCATGGTGGCCGGGGCTGTTAGCTCTCCAGCGTTTGTCCGCCTGCACCAGCTGAGTGAAGCGAGCGTGCACAGGACTCGTTGTTGCAGTCCATCGACATTTAAAGCGTCTGTCACGTTTTTGCCCCTGCATCCCACAGTTTATTTAGTTTTTGTGTTTAGTTCAGTTTGGCCTGTCACCCATCCTCGGCTCCTGTTACCTTGCACCACACCTTCTCTGCTAGCCCTCATCAGTTCCACCTGCTCTGCAGCTTCTCAAGCCCAGCTCATTTCTCACTCGGTGCCAGATTGTCATACAGATGTCCAGCGTACCTGCCCCAGCCTTGTGTCCTTTCCTGCACCTTTTTTTGGATCTGGATTCTGCATTCTGACCACGGTATCGACTCTGCCTTTCTCCTCTCTGTGTACGCTTCATAGATCACGTCTTGGCTCTGGTTTTTGCTCTCGGTTCATCTGTGTACGACCCCTGCTTCGATTAACAGACCCCGCTCTTGGATTATCCTCATGTAAAACTGTTCCACCGTTGCTGCACGCTCTCCACGAGTGACGTCCTCTCCACCAACAGTGTTTTCCACTCTGCAGACTGAAAAGGTCAGTGATAACCACAGAGACTCCTGGAACCTCCACAGTCCAGATGTTCACTAACCTCTCTGTCTTCACAGATTGGACTCCCCCTTGGACCCGGACCTCCACCAGCAGCTGTTTTCTAATAAACTGTTTAAACCATTCCTGGTGTTTGATATTGTGTGCTGATCCTAAACCCAGTTCTTGTCAGCGTCACTCCAACATTCTGTTTATAAATATACATGTATATAGAAAAATAAAAATATACAGGTAGTCCTTGATTTACGACGGTCTCGAGTTACGACATTTCATGGTTACGACGCATCTCCCATTAAAATATATACTGTATATATATTTTGAAACATTTATTTTGAAAAGCCAAGTTACACAATTTACATTTTTACGGGCGGATGAATACAGAGGCGGAGACGTTACGTATGAACCGAGGTTTACTGCAGAACCAGTGCAAAGCAGTGGAAAAGTACAGGCAGCTGCAGATCTTGGAGGAGCAACGAGCTAACTTGCTAACAGACCTTACTGTAAATGCTCTGGACCGAGGTTGACAGCGGTTTTACGATGTAAACGCAACATAGAATTCGGAGGAGGGACGAAGGAACGGCTTCAACAGCATACCAGTAGGAAATTAACTATTTTTCCCCTTCATTATGGCTCCCAAATTTGTATGTGTTTTTTGATAATTATGTAGGGTACTGTGTTAGGATAGGCTAAGTGCTTAACCTTCCTACGGTGTTAGGGTCCGTAGTGACCCGTTTTAAATTTTAAATCATGATACTGTCTTTTAAATTATTATTTTTTGTATCAAGGCTTTTTGACTTTGTCTGGAACCTTTATTTAAATTAAAAAAATAAAAATAAAATTTTATTTAAATTTAATTTTAAATTTATTTTTAAACAACACGCACTTGCCGCGCTGGGGTCATTTGTACCATACCATACCATACCATTTTATTTATAAAGCACTTTAAACAGGAACAAGTCCACACAAAGTGCTGGACAAACAAACACGCAACAGGCAACACAGACAATGAAGTACAACACGAAAAACATAAAAACATTGCAGATCATAAATAAAACGATCCAATACAAATCAGCTGGCATTGAAAGCGATGGAGTAGTAGTGAGTTTTTAACCGGGATTTGAAAACCAAGAGGGAGGGGGCCTGTTTGATGAGCAGCGGTAACTCGTTCCAGAGTCTTGGGCCTGCTACAGGGCCTGCGGTATTTGTGACCCAGTTATGGTATAAGACTATCAATGAAACTGTCTTTTAAATTTTTTTTTTTTGCATCAAGGCTTTTTGACTTTGTCTGGAGCCTTTATTTAAATAAATACATTTTACTTTATTTTATTTAAATTTATTTTTTATTTTTTATAAAACAACACGCACTTGCCGCGCTGGGGTCATTTGTGACCCAGTTATGGTATAAGACTATCAACCAATAATCAGTGTCAAAACTGAAATCATTAACACACTGTGACCTCACTGACTTTGTTGTTGGAATGGAGGCGAAAATGGAGGTGCGACCGGTTTCATGTGTCCCAGGGAATACTGAGAGACTGTCTCTGTGATTATCAAAATGCGGTGAAACAGGCCAAGTCACAGTACCTCTCCAATTTAATCTCCACCAGCTCCAACTGGCCGAAGACGCTATTCAACACACTCCAGTCTGTTATCAATCCATCTGTCAATGTTCTGAAAACTGCCACACAGTCTACCTGTGACGACTTTCAGAGCTATTTTGACAACAAAATAGACTCTATCAGACAGAACATTGTCAGTCCATCCAACACCATCCAGCCATGTGCATCTGCAATAACCACAGCTGTTTTTGACCAGTTCGACCTGGTTTCACTGCCTAACCTCACCAAGGTGGTTCAGCAGATGAAACCAACAAACTGTTCTCTGGACATCATTCCCTCTAAAATGTTCAAACAGTCCTTTGATGTAATTGGTCCTTGTGTTTTGTCATTTATTAACAGCTGTCTATCTTCAGGTTTTGTGCCATCTGCTTTCAAACATGCTGTGGTCAGGCCTCTTCTCAAAAAACCAGGCCTAGATCCTACAGCTCTCTCTAATTTCAGACCAGTTTCCCATCTGTCATTTCTATCAAAGGTCCTAGAAAAGATTGTTTTTATTCAACTTCAATCTTTTCTAGAACTCAACAACCTGTTTGAAAAATTTCAGTCAGGTTTTCGAGCTCGTCACAGTACTGAATCTGCACTGCTCAAAGTACAGAATGACATTCTTCTGTCCCTGGATGCAAAAAACCCTGCTCTGCTGGTGATGTTAGACCTCTCAGCAGCTTTTGACACCGTCGACCATCAGGTACTAATCAACCGCTTGTCTCAGCTGGTTGGCCTCCAGGGAGCTGTGCTTGAGTGGTTCAAATCTTACCTGTCTGGGAGAACTTTTTCTGTCATGATAGGCGATCTGTCCTCCTCTTCATCAACCCCTCTGACCTCTGGCGTACCACAGGGATCTATTCTAGGGCCAGTCCTCTTCTCTCTTTACATGCTGCCATTAGGATCAATCATCACACGTCATAACCTGTCTTTTCACATGTATGCAGACGATTTACAAATCTATCTGCCAGTCACTCCCAACCCCTCACCCAGTTCAAACACTCTTGTCAACTGCTTAAATGACATTAAGCACTGGCTCTCTCAAAACTTCCTCCACCTAAACACAGATAAAACTGAATGCATTTTGTTTGGTGCACCTGATGACACCAGCAACATCCTTCCCAGTCCCAGTGTTGGTTTTCCCCTCCCCCACTTCAACTCGGTGGTCAGAAATCTTGGAGTGCAGTTTGACTCCAATTTAAAGTTTGATAAACAGATCAGTTCTGTTGTCAAGACCAGCTTTTTCCAGCTCCGTCTGCTCTCCAAAGTCAAGTCATTTCTCAGCCGTGGTGATCTGGAGAAGGCCATCCATGCCTTTGTGACCTCCAGACTTGACTATTGTAATGCTTTGTATGTTGGTATTAATCAATCCTCCATCTCCCGTTTACAGCTTGTACAGAACTCTGCCGCGCGCTTTTTGACCAACACACGAAAATATGAACACATCACTCCTGTCCTGTCCTCTCTACACTGGCTCCCGGTTCAGTTCAGGATACAGTTCAAGCTGCTCTGTTTGTTTTCAAAGCTCTGAATGGACTTGCACCTCTCTACATCTCAGAACTTTTGAAAGTCCATCAGCCCGGCAGAGCTTTACGATCTGCCAGTCAACACCTGCTGGAGGTGCCTCGCTCAAGGTACAAACAATGGGGAGACCGGTCATTTTCTGTTGCCGGCCCAAAAGCCTGGAACAGTCTCCCCCTTGAGCTGCGTGCCACCTCTGATCTGACTCTGTTCAAAACCAGACTGAAGACCCACTTGTTCAAAAAAGCTTTCAGTGTGTAACTTTTATTACTTTTGGTATTTTAGTATGTAGCATTTTTTATTTCCATTGCCTTCTTTTATTGCTGTTGTTTCTTATTCTATTTTCATTGATTTATTGTTCCAGTTTATTCATCTTTTTATCCTGTTAAGCACCTTGGTCAATGCAAGGCATTGTAGGAAGGTGCTATACAAATAAAGTTTATTATTATTATTATTATGTTATTTTAGAGATGTGTTCTAATACTTCTTTAAAAAAACACTGTTTTGAGGGCATTTTTTGGCTGATTTAAGACGGGTCACAACTGACCCGTTAACATCATAAGTGCGTGCGGGATCTTGACCCGCTAGGAAGGTTAAACACAGTCCTGTACGTATAAGGTGAATTATTTACATATGTTCCGACTTACGTCGAAATTCACTTTACGCCGCCGCGCAGGACCGGAACTCCGTCATAAGTCGAGGACTACCTGTATACATGTAAGCTGCTTCGGCGTATAAGTCACAGGATTGACAAATCTATGCAAAACACTGCGACTTGTACGTCAGAAAATATGGTAAGTTTATAAAAACTGGACACAAGGGCCAGCTCTCGCCTGAAAACTCTCTGGCTGCAACAGGCGAACGCTCTGTGGACAAATGAGGTCTCAGGTCAAATGCACTCCATAAAAATGTTGACCTTAAAACAAAACATCTAAGTTTCAGAATGAAACAAACGGGTCAGATATTTTTAGTTCCAGCAGCTTTAAATATCCAACCTGCAGGGAAGAGGAGATGCAAACTCTAATGTCTATGAAGGCGAAGGGATGTAAGCTCATTACTGAGACAAGTTTTAAAACCAGAGAAAAGTAAAAGTTAAGCACTTCCTGAAACTTTAGCTCCTGTTTCTTGAAGAGTTTACCCCCTCCACGCCACGCCACCTGTGCACCCCCCACCACCATCTTCTCTCTCTTACTCATTCTCTCTCTTCACTCTCTTTGAGTTAAAGGGAGTAAGGTAATCATAATGAAATGACCCCGTGAGGCACGATGGCAGCCCTCGCCTGATAAGTTATTCCTGACTGGCTTTTAAGCTGCTGTCAAGCAATTTCCCTTGAAACCTCGCTTTGTTTTTTAGGAAGGGTGTGTGTAGTCGCAGTGACGGTGTTGGTGGTATGTCTGCATGTGTGGTGCATGATGGTGGTACTGGAGGGGGTGGGGGTTGCTTTGACACCCCTGCTTGTCTCCCATGAGAGGCACAGATGACAACCTGAAGGTATAGGTGTGTGTGTGCAGGTGTGTGCGCTCACGTCTACGTACAAGTTCAGCGGGAGACGTCTCCTAGATGACAATCCTGCTAATTGAAATGACAGATTATTCTAATGTGCAGAAAGTCATTAAAAAAAAACAGCCGTCGTTTTTCTTCTTCTTCTTTTTTTTACCCTCCATTTCCCCTTTGCAGAGAATATTTCTGACTCTACGTCTGAGCTGGGAAAATCTGCACTTAAAGGAGATGTTAGCTTTCCCTCCTTGAAGCTCGTGATTATTATCAGGATCAGCTGCCACGTGGTGAACATCCACCAGATACTTCTAACTTTAACTCAAATCAATGCCACTCTGGGGGAGGCGTGCTGGGCTGGACAGTAAAATGTCATCTTTTATGTCTTGCTGTTGTGTAAAAAGCAAACTTGAGCAATTATTTTTGAATATTCATATTTTAAATGAGCAAATCTGAAGAATAAACAGGGATTCTGGTCTTTTTCATATCAACACCTGGGGGTGACACTCAACTCGTTTCCTGACGGCATTTCTGGTCGACAAGCTTTTTCTCACAGAACACCTGCTGTCCAACCACCCCCGTCCACATGGAGGAAAGAAAAGGGAAACACCCCCAGAATCCTTCTGCTGTTGTATTTTATTTTGAAAGGATTATTAAGTGGAAAGTATGGTCACAGGTGAGCTCAGCTTTGTGCACACCCCTCCAAGTTGATTCATGAATAAATGAGTGAATGATTAAAACATATATTAAAAAATATTAAAACAATAAAAATTAACAATAAATAAACAAGATGATGATGATGATGATAGACATGCATAAGGTTTCTGGCTGTCAAAGTCTCTGTGTTTTAAGGGTTTTTCAGCTGCAGGTGAGTAAAGTTTTGAATTCAACCACATGGACTTAGTCATTTTCCAGCAAAAAACAAAAACACAAGTCTTATTAAGATGCCTTCTTAAAGTGTAACTGTAATAGAATAAATGCGGTTGTAAGGTATTTAAACACTTACTGAGCCATCATTATTGTAGATGCGCAGTTTAGCAGACTTTAATCTTGCACAAACTGCCACCAAAGTGCGAGTTCTTCCTTTTTCCGATACTAAATTGTTTCTACTGTGATTAATCAGAAATGTAATTTCACGCTTAGACTTCAATTTATATTGGTCTACCAGAAAATAGACCTTTTATTGAAACTATCACAGAATTACATTAAACATTGGTATCGATATTAGCTCTGATTTAATAACTACGTTGACAAGAATTCAAATTAAAACAAACAGACAATTAAAACTTAACTGTTGGCACATTACTTGACAGATTAAATGCTTATGAAAATAAGAAATAGGAGGAAGGAATACTGGAAGCTAAGTTAAGCTAAAGTTGGTTACTTTGAACCAGACTGGGTGACACCGTTTCCCCCACACGAACAGACTGCTGGGCTCCCGCACGCTCAAACACACCACGGCTCGTTACCTGTTGAAGGTTCGTCTCTTGGAGACAAGAGTGGAGAAGTTTGTGGACACACACGTGGATGGGTTTGTCCAGTGGCCGTCCAGTTGGACTTCAGCGTGAGTGTGCTGATTCACGATACGAGGAACTCGCCTCCCTCGGCAGGAAACAACGGTCAAGCGCACAGACTGACTTTCAAAATAAAACTTTAGAAAACAAATTCTTCCAGAAGAGTGACAGGATCACAGTAAGGCTTTACTATGATCCTAGCGGAGACGTGGGTCGTTGACACATGACCGGGCCGTCTCCAGCTTTCCCAGAGGAGAGAGCAGGTTGACAGTTCGTTCTCCTCGAAACTCTAACTTCCAAATAGGAAGTGCCCATTATATGGGAGGCGGGATCTGACCCACCTCCTAAATGACTACTGGCGGGTATTAACAAAATAAAAGATGGAAGTATGATCCCATAGGCAGAAAGTCTCTTGACGGACAGCAGGAAAACTGTTTACATAAACAGCCAGGTGGCCTGCTTGTGAGCACAGAAAATGTTATGGCTAACTTCATAGACAACACAAAAGAAGCTGCAAGTTACGTTTACTCTGACCTTGTGCTTTAGATTCAAAGACTGCGTGTTCTGCAGAAATAAACCAGCCGAAGGGTCAAAGTCATGCAAGTAACAGATCATCATTGAAATGACAGAAATACTGTTTGATCAATTCTGAATTAACACACATTAAAGAGAAAGTTCAATCTGATTAATTAGTGTCCATTAATTCATAATAATTGTTAACCAAAATAGTGTTTACTCGTCTCCTTGAAGGCTTCAAGAAGGTGTAACACTGAGAGTTTCAGAGAGATGCAGAGAGGTGTACTTGAAGGTCAAGCCTAAAATAACAGAGGCTAGGTGTATCACTACAGTCCCCCTTTTTGGAAGTCATCGCCTGTCCTTGGAGATGAGTTCCAACACGAAAGGATACCACCGAATGTCTCTGACCTCTATGCAATCCAGCAAGTGGAAAAAAAAATCAAAAAAAGTTCAAAATTATACTCCCATAATGTTTTGGAAATTCCATACTGTTCGTAGGTAATCCCTTTGCGGTAAGCTTTCAATCCTTTGGAAAACATAGTCTGTTAACCCATGGAAAACTGAGTCTGTGATCCCTTGGAAACAAAGTCTTATAATCCACAACGGTAAATCCACAACGATGGGGGTTATTGATTTCATCAGCAAGAATGGGTTTTTTCAGCATGTAGAGGGGATCCCTCGATTGAAGCAGAGGAGGCGGGCCTTGGATGAAGGTGGAAGACCAACGTTGGATCAGCAGGTCCCCACATCGAAGGTTGCAGGCTGGACGGCTTCCAGTCGGTGCCACCCTGGTTCAATGTGTCATGCAATTATGTGGTTTTAGGCGGACTTATGATTGGGATTCTACATTAAGCCTTACCTATATGCACCTGGTATGTAAGCTATCATGGATTAGATCAGCTAAAATTACCAATTAAGGGGTGGATCAATGCTGTAAAAATCAGATATAGGGATCTATACCTATAGAAATGGGGAGGGCTTCTGTAACGAAGGCCTCTTCTTTCAAACTATTCCTCCATTCATTATTTAGTTTTGGTTAAACTAAAATAAAAATGAAATCTAGTTTGGTCTAAATGTCTGTTGTCTTTTAGACGAACGACGCAAGATTTGGTATTCCCTATAAATTTTGCAGTCTATGGCGAGACTCATCAAAATGAATAGATCTAGAATAGAAACGATCGAATCGGTTCTACCTAAATGATTGGGAGGTCAGTGTAGATTATAGTACTTTAAGTAGTATTCATCTACAATGACTTTTCAAAGATTGAGATCTTTAACAAAATGAACAGCATGTTGGCATAGTTAAAATCCATTTAAGTCTTCAACTTATCAACAATCAAAACCTCTTTTGGCTGGGAGTGTTCAGAAAACAATAACAACTTCAATAACACAAAAGTAGCAATCAAGCAACTAAAAACAACGTTTCACTACGTCAAACTCACTCTGGTCGTCAGATTCCACGTGTCACACACAAGAAAAACAGTTCTTAGCTTTATAACCGATGTCAATTAAATCCTGCAGATTTAAACGGTTGTTAAGGTTAGTTTTTGTTGTGGGTTTTATGCTTAGCGTTTCTAAGTTCTAGTTGGAACGGTTTCTTTTCGCAACTAGAATAGTTTAAACTGTTTAGTTTATTTACTATCCTGTGCTTGGACGACCTTGTTTTCCCATGAAGTCTGTGAGTTTGCGAGATCTTTGTCGTTTGTGGGGTTATTGAAATCTTTGTCCTTGACATGGGCATGGCCTAACATCACCCCCCTGTGGTCATGAGGGACCAAGCACACGGGTGTGGACGTCCGTCCATGGGCACGAGTTAGGATGCCATTGTTTAGTTTAAGCTGTTCGCGCAGTTTATGGGGAACCTTGTACAGGAACCTTATAGGTCTCGGCCAACGTACCTCTGTACGTTTACCTCTTTCTGCGTAATGCAGGTGTGTCACAACTGTCGGCGCCGTCGCAGGCGTGTCTCTGTCGTTGTGATGTATGTCTTCCCACTTCATGAATGAAGAGGTGCTCTTTGAGTCTGTAAGAACTATGTCATCGCTGAGTAGTTCTAGATTCAAATGCTCTTGAACCAAGGTTTCATTGAAAGCTTGGATGATAACTGAATTACCTGTCCCAGAGGACAGCACAGCGTTCTCGGTGTGTGATCCTTGGATCTCTACACCGTCCTCTACCTGTGGTAGGAAGTGTGAGTCTGCCCCCCTTTTGTTTGAGGAGGGGTCCTCAAAATCAGTAACAATGAAGTCCAAGTGACTGTCAGCGTGTTGTAGACTGTCACTACGTGGGCTCAGATGTCCTTGAACCAAGACTTCACTGAAAGCTTGGCTGTATGCCGAATTACCTGTCCCACAGGACAGTACAGCGTCATCGGTGTGGGACTCTTGGATCTCCACACCTTCTTCTACCGGTGGTAGGTAGTGTTCAGTGAGCGCCGAAGGTGTCAGCTCGCAGAGGAGATCCTCGGGATGGGCCAGAGTCTGGTCCAATTGCTCACCAAAATAGTGTTTACTCGTCTCCTTGAAGGCTTCAAGAAGGTGTAACACTGAGAGTTTCAGAGAGATGCAGAGAGGTGTACTTAAAGGTCAAGCCTAAAATAACAGAGGCTAAGTGTATCACTACATAACTCACCTCAAAATTAAGTTTTTTTTAAGACTCACCCCACTGTGAAACGGTAGCTCCGCCCCCAATACAAATAAAAAAAATGCAACAAAGTGGGAGTGTCAACTAAAGGAGGGGGAGGCGGGTGGGGATTGAGCGAGGAGGTGTGGCCAGGACGAGAGACTGCTATTGTTTCTGAATGTTAAAATTACATTAGTAATAAACAACTTAAAACAAGCAACAACAAAGAATTATTATGTAGATGTATTTATCTATTCTCACCCGATCTATCCGAAACAAAAGGCGTTAAAAAAAATGAAAATAATACAAAATATGCCGTGACCAGGGATTGAACCTGGGTCTGTCAGATCCCAAACCCACTCCTACACCACTGCCCCAACTTGGCATGCATGCATTATTCGTCTATCGCACAATAAGAAAACAAATACAACCAAATAGTTTCGATAATGTGAAAAGTTACAATAAATAAGTTAAAATATACAAATAACTAGTGCCATTCCAAAAACTATAATATGCTTATTTGCAGTACTTTTCCAGAGTGCAATACCACTTCCATTTAAGGTATGAACTACAGCGAGGACCTTCTCATCTCTGCAGGGGATTGGCTCTGCTTGAACCACTTTTGTGACGTCAGAGTGTACAAGACACGTCAGAGTGAACAGTCCTAGACCAATAAGAAAATTAAGGCGCAATTCCTCTGTTCAACCCATAGGGTTACCGTAAACACGTTTTTGGACCAAATATTGCCGATTTTAACAGATACGCACAAGAACATGAAAATTAACACAGACACAGTGCTATACAACATTTTACACACATTCTAGGGAGTTTATCAGATAAAAAAAGTTAATTTTGAGTTTAGTCCCTCTTTAACTTTATAAACATTTTGTTGTTGCCCTGCCTTTTATTGATCTGTCCAGCTTTAGTAAAGAAATAACTGAGCATGTTGAATTACTGTTTGTGGGTAATCTTTTTTCATTGAATTATTATTGGCCACATTTGAAACGTGTTTTTTGCTTAAAAAGCATACTGTAGTAGAAAGCATAGATTTGTTTTTATTTTAAGAATATCTAAGGCAACCATTGCATATTCAGCTGAATTATATTATTTAACCAGTGGCTCTAAATGCTACAATTATTTGTGTTATCTCTGTACTACAGGTCACTTGCTGCATTACTTTCTCAATAAATCTGCATGCGACAATACTAAATTAAAATTAAAATGATCCTAAACTCCAGATCTATACAGGATACATTCAGGTTGTTTATCTGAGTGCAGTTGAAAACCAGGACTTAAAAAGCAGACAGTCACAGTCAATTTGTGTCTATGCAAATACTTTCTTTCCCTCTGCTTTCCTGTCTAAGACACAAATGTCCAACTATTTTTCAATTTCCAGTGCTCACCTTTTCCCTCCCGCCTTTCCCCACTCAAGCGAGCAGACTACACTTGATATGGCGTCACAATATCCTAAAACATTCTTCCGGCTGATATGGAACTTCTCCATGCAACAGATCCAGACAGTTAAAACACCAGCTGGGAACACATTTTTCCATTTCTCTCCTCTCCTCTCCATCCACCCCTCTTCCACTGACATTCAGCGGAGGTAAATATTTAACAGCATGCTATTGAGTGCAGTGTGGCACAGGCCGGTCTGCGGTGGAGATATGTATATAGACAAGACTGTTTTATTAAGAGTCGCTGCAGACATATTAAGGTAAAGTATGCCTGACACCTGGGGAGGAAATTGCCAGTATATGACACTATTCCTCAATACCGTGGCAGCTCGCTTCAGTGCAATTTTGCACCAGGCGAGTGACAGAGAATGACATGCAGAGAGGGAGGGAGAGGGAATGAGAGGAAGATGAAATGGTGAACGTGTGCAAGGTGGTTTGAAACTCAGGGGTGTGTCTTCAGGTGTGCTTAGACGTGCATGTGTGTGTGTGTGGGTGGCATGGTGTGGTAACATGCAGAGTTTGTAATTGCCTTGCCCCGTGTGAGGGATTGGCCCAGAGATTGTGCTGTTTACCTGTGATCTGCTTCGGCTGCTGTTTGTGGGCGTGATGGAGCGACAGGGACCGCACGGAATGATTAGGTTGGAAACATTTGTGTGAGGGAACATGTGGACAAGCATACAGGCATGGATGGATAATGGGAGAGAATGATGCCCGTACATTTTATTTTTTATTTTATTTTTTTATTCCTCAATATTTGCTCAATAACTAAAAACAGGGCCGGTTCGGCTGAAAGGCTGCACTGTGTGTGGCATGTTCCTGCTTTGCAAAGAAGTGATTTCAGAACATCAGTTCACAACCAGGAAATTAAACATGTATATGATCTGGTATGACGGGAACATATGAATGGAATTGAACATTTTCAATAAAATATCTATTTTTGCACAAATACCCATAAAACCCTTACTTACACTAAAAAGGGCATTCATTCCAACCCTGCAGTCTTATTTATAACCCCTAGAGGGCACTGTTGCCCACAGTCTTAGTTGGACTGACAGGCTGGTGTTTGAGCTTCCTTTCCCCTTGAAAAGCCACCAATTCATACAATTACATTCTAATTAAAAAGAACAACCTAATTAACCCGGGGAATGTGTTTCATAATTCGCTGATATTAACACGATCATCCTCGTGCTTGTAAATGATTGGCGATAAAAGCAAAGGCAAAAAAATAAAAAAATAATTATTGGCACTTACTAATTAAAATGTGGAGATAAACATGGGCTTGTGAAAATGAGAGACTTTATAGTTTTAAGTAGTTTTAATTTAACCGTGTCGAATAAAAACTGTAAGTCTTCACTTTTTTTTTCTTTGAAGGCTCCAAGCTGTGATTGGGTTGAGCGTCAGCCTGCTCTGCTCCTCGCCGACTCCCCTCAGAGACAGGCATTCAAGAGCTCCACTATATCTTAAACGTGCAGAACCAGAGACAAGCTGAAAGCGATACGCCAGATCAAATTGTTATCATAAATTCTTCATAATCCAATAAAAAAACAGAGTGCAGGCTTTGTCTTACTAATACATTCCCAGTGTCTTCTTTTAGGATTCAAAGACACGTTGTTGTGTGGCGGAATGGCAGCACTTGACTGCTTCTGACTTGAGATTCAAGAATTGAACCAGAGGACAAAGAGGTGAGGCGACAATGAAGTGGAGAGACACAGGAAGCAAAGAGGAGCAGCACGCTTCTGTAGCTCATCATCACCACCTATTTCCATTTGGCAATATATCTTTCAAAGGCCTCATCACCATCACACGGTAGAGTCTTCCACTGATAATGACCTATTTAAATCAAATAGCTCTGATCATCAGCATCGTAACCATTATCCCAGATATATGGCCAAGCACGGGACTACTGACGTGTCACCTGCAAAGTTAATGCTTCTAATTTGTATATGCATATGAGACTATATGTGATAGCATGCATGCATCAGTAAACATCCAGTTAAGCATCATTAGCATACAGCTATAGCATTTGACTTAATATCTATACACTGCTACAGCTGGCATATAGTATTAGCTATAAAAATGTTATTGTGGTACAAATCTGAGTCATTTGCAAAAAGGACTGAACTGTAAAAAAAAAATACATATCTATATATATATACACAGTATATATATGTGCATATTTATATGTATATA